>JBBIGA010000132.1:4224151-4236460 GCA_037576975.1 Alestes dentex | reverse complement strand
TCAATATTAATCTACAATGTAGAAAATAATAAAAACAAAGAAAAAACATTGAATGAGAAGGTGTGTCCAAACTTTTGCCTGAGAGTGTAGGTCATATTTTTATGCAGGACTGATATAAAACAAAAGGCAACAGGTCTACAAAGCTGAAAAGCATTTCTTATTTTATTAAAGTACAAAATAAGTAAAAGTCATAAAAAATCTTTTCATTCAATTTTAAAATTAAACATCGCAGAGGAAGACATCCATGCTCGTGGGCTGTTACAGCTATTAGCTTGAGCTAAGCTTATCATGGCATGTTGCTAATGGCTAACAGCTAACAGCTCTACAGGGTTCTTGGTGAAACTACTAAGTCAGCTACCACGTATTCTCCATATGACTCCATACACTGAACCACAATTTCTGTACTGTGATGGTTGGGGATGAATACGCCTACCGCTACACCACTACTATTTTATTATGTCACTACATATATTCTCTACTGCACCTCCATGGCTTGTTAGCAATGGCTTAATGACTGTAACAGTCCATTAATTCAACACACATTGGTCACATATTGATACATAGCAATTATTTAAACATTGGCATCATCATGGCAATCTCGCCAATATTTTATTACACTGCCTTATTGACAAACTTTTAACTTTTCATATGCTAAACAGCTTATTCTGTTTTTGATAACAGTCCATTGCATTGAGCCGCTTTCAATTCTTTAAGAAATCTGCAAAAATTCTTAAACATACCTGCTTGAACTTCATGGAAAGGTGCCTCAGATATGTTAGGCCATCATTAAAACTACAGGAGGATGTTTTAATAAATGTAATTCCAATTTCAGCAAAAACAAATGAAGGACTATCTAGACTTCTACTCTAGTTAAAACGTCTGTCTCATATTTTTTAAATCCTCACCCTTATTTTAGAGTTAGTGCTAGTCTTACAAACTTCTGGCAGGTTCCTTATCAGCACTTAAATCCTTCATATCAGGAGTGTGGATCACATCGAAACTATCCACTTATGAGGATGCTTGCAGTGGCCCAGTTTCCGCCGCCACCGCTCAGTTTGGAGTGTTTTTGGTGAGAGGCAATGGAGCGTTTGACTGATGACCTGTGCTCGGAGGACTTGCTCCAGATTTGGCTCGAGCTGTCGTTAAAAATGGAGCTGCTCTCTGACAGAGCTCATCCGTGACACTGAATCCATCTTTCTTCACTTTCCTTTACCACCCCCACATCCCCACGGCCGGGATGGACAAAACCCCCTCTGGAGTCTGACACCATGAACCCCATTCTTTGTTTGATCCTTTTTTTCTGACTATAACTGCTCTAATGCACTGACTGTTACAGATGTCACATCACTGGAGGTCTAAAGTCATTTTTCCCGTTGAGCCCTTAAAAGGCACAGTGCTTTTTCAACTTTTTCTTATAAGTTTTGGTATCCAGTAACTGCCATACGTTTTTCAGAAACTACTTATTATTGTCATTAACTACTACTGAATTTTTTTAGTAACCACTATGGTTACTAATATACAACTACTATACTTTTTAAGAAGCACTGTCATTTTGTGTTGATTATAAAAATATCCAGTAAATCCCCTCAGTTATCATTTATCCAGTTAACTTTTAATCTTCCACTGGAGTTTTTCGTAACATGAACCATCCCCCAACTACTAAGCATTTTCCAGTGACTACTAAACATTTTTCAGTGACTACTCTAAATTAGCCATTACCTAAAATGATTTCTTAAACATTTTGGTAACAATAAAAATCATGAAGATTAATATGATGAATATTATTTTGTAATTAAAGGTTTCTTGTTGTTGTTTCTTGTCTAAAAACATGTTTTTGGTTTTTTTTTTTTCCTTCCTTCTGTTTATTTCAGTCAATCAATCAACCCTCATTTTCATTTTCCTGAAATACACGGAGGGTTCACTTGTGGGAGAAAGGGACTGAAAACATTTAAATGGAAGACACAACCAACAGATCCAGCCGAACAAATTAAAACAGCTAAAAAGAAAACAATCGAGGTAAAAAATAGAAAATAAAAGACAAACTAAATAATTGAAAGGGGATCCAATCCGCTGAATAATTCTGATCATTCCTGTTATTTATCAAATCAGATGTGTGATAAAGGGCGGCATGTGGCCGCAAAGCATTATATTAATACAAACTGTGATTCTTTTTTTTTTATTTATTTGAAACTTGTAAAGATTAGTAAAGATTTAGTTTCAACACCTTGTAGATGCTCCCCTTGTCTAAATATCTAAAGTAACTAACCTTATGAATAAAATAGTAGTATATTGAATCTAACCGTAAACTTAAACCTAACCCTGACCCTAATCCCTAACTAACCCCTTTTACTAGAGTTTCACTATATAATCTGGACTCTTATAACATAGTGTGACCCAGAACATTGATTCCTAACATAAAATGGTTTTGAATATGATATAATGGTCTTTGTGTTCTGATAGTACTGTGTGTACAGTGTTGAACTACTGAATGTGTAATGCTGCCCATAACTTGCGCGATTGTCCCCGGTTTTTATGCCAAAGTATTTCATTACGCTGTACTTGTATAATGACAATATGGTTGAATTGGAACTCCTCCCTGGTCTATGGTCAGTCCCCTCAGGTGCTGAGCGCAGGATTTTTTTCCAGCTGACCTGTTGTGGGGCTCCTGAGATCCAACGCAGCTCATACATTAGAATCTCTTCCCAGCTGCCTCATCTGCATCACGGTGTGTGACCTGCGGCCTCGTCTAGGGGGCGCCCCTGAAGCCCCTGCATGCTGTGCCACGAAGAGGGGTTAGGGCTCTTGGTGCATGTGTTGAATATTCAGAAGTCTTAGAAGAAGTGAAGCTGAACTCTGTGAATAGAACATTTTCAGCACATGGGTCAGAGGACGGTTCATAAGTGTATTATGATGTCTGTTGAACATTTCTGAAACTTTTTTCTCCTGAAAACCAAAGCTACAGTATATGTGTTGTACCCTGCAAACACAACAATTGCAAAATCTGTCCATTTGTTTAGTCGTTAATATTTATCAGCGATAGTGAACGTATCGGTCGCACCACATTTGAGAGCCCCTGGTCATTTACAGCAATGACACAATAGCTAAATACAGACCATGCTTAATTGTTTGAATGTTGATTTGTACAGCTAGTAAGCACATAAACAGTCACTGTATGAATGAATTTAGATTGGAGTCCAGATGTCCAACTTGGAAAGTCGTAGGAACATCACCAACCCCAACCTCAAGATCCAAAAGTATTGGGACACCTGACCATTTCACCAATAGGGACCGTAATCTCTGTTCCAGTTCATACCAAAGGTGCTGGATGTGGTTGAGGTCAGGTGTCTGTGGGGCCAATCAAGTTCTTTCACACTGAACTCCTCCAGCCACGTCTTTTATGGAGCTCGCTTTGTGCACTGGGGCACAGTCATGCTGGAATAGAAAAGGTTCTTCCCCAAACTGGGTCCACAAAGTTAGACGCATGGTGATGTCCAGAATGTCTTGGTTGTCCTTCACTGAACGTAAGTGGTCCAGCCCAAACCCTGAGAAACAGGTGTGACCCAATAATTAGTCCATATAGTGTATAATAATTTGCCCATGTGCATTATCAGTAGTGATATCATTTGTCTCTTCAAATCAGTTGAACATGTTGCTATGGTGTTTATATGTGCAAAATAATGCGTAATGCAGTGTTATCAAATAATACTGGAAACAGAGTGGCTAACCAGATTAGAACCTGGTTCTGACTTGTTCAAGTCAAGTAGTCCAGTGCGTTTTATTTGGTCATTTCTGCCATATACACACAGTACGTAGTAAAAAATGAAACAACGTTCCTCCAGGACTATGGTGCAACACAAGAACAGAACAGGACAGAACACAAGACCACAAGTACAAACAGGACAAAGAGCTCGAAAAAGAACACAAGAGCAACAATAACAACTAGACAAGACCACGTTCACTATGATTTACAACAGCAACAGTGAGGATAAATACAGGATTTGACCGGTGCTGTATTTTAGCTGCAGAGATGTGCAAAGTTGCAGAAGTTACACTTAGGTGTGACAGCTCCAACTTCCGACTTCTGGGGAAAATAGAATGGATTCCAGAATCTTCCCACCTCAGCCTCATTGCTAAAGAAAGCCTGTTTGGTAAATTGAGTACTGTACTTTATACAAAAATACTTTAACTCCTTTGGAATAAAACACAGTTTTTCAATGGCTATGTAAAACATTCACTTTTAGGTCTTCTTTGTAAAAATGTATATTTATTTACTTATTACCTGTCAGTGTTTCCAGTGACCTTGCAACAGAAGCATCTGTCCCAAGTGAACGTAAGTGTTTTACCTCTGTATTCTCTCCCTGAACTTTTAAAATGCCAAACTGAGGTGAGGTGCACGTTTCCTCATTAACTCACATGTGCCCCATCACGAATATTGATGAGTTTTTGCCATTTTACATTATTATTGCAGTTTCCTGCCCCACGGTGAACTGTTCTAACTGTAACCCAAACCTGCAGCCTTCTCTCCCCTCAGGCCTTTAACGTTCACGCCCACAGTTGGCTCCGCGAGACTGAGAAAAAAGCTCTGAATCATTTTCGGACACCAAGGGACCCCTTCGCTTTGTCATGTACTGGGTCAAGCTCTGGGCTGTGGTCTCAGTGCATTCTGAGACAATACAGCATCCGAACAAAAGCTGAGCACAAAGGGACATGGGTCTGTTATAAAAGCATTGAGGGAAGGGCAGGTAGTCCCAGCTGCACCTATCCCAGGACCAAGAGACTGTCTGTGGTGAGTTGTTAAGCGTTTTTTGTTCCCTTTTTTTGACATCTTTCAAAGTTTCCTGTGTGAAATCCTGCCACATATAATTGAAAGTCAAACTCGGTTCGTGGGGAATATGGTGGCTCGTGCATTTTTCATCTATGTCACTTACTGTAATTGAACTACACTTCACTGACAAAAGCCTTCAGATCCAACTTCTAGCAGCACACTGTGATAAATCAGGCTGACAAGGAGATATGTGAGATGCAAACAGACATTGTTGGCCTGAAATGCTTGGCTGTCATTGTAAATCATGAGATGACACACTTTCTTCTAATATGACACCCAGCTTTTACCACATTCACGTCTTCCCCCCGTTCTGGTGATATGGCTCAAATCTGGGGCAGAGCGTTCCTCGTCTTGACTTTCACAGTCCACGGTAGGTGCCTCATTTGACAGCTAAATCACATTCCCAGGCTTTCTGCTTTCTTTCAATGTAAATATTAGAGAGGACAAATCCCTCTGATGCAAACTAGAGCCTGTCTGACTTTGTAATAGGACAACCAATGGGAAAATCACCTAAAATAATATAATAAGAAGAAAAGCTCTGCTTGTGGGAATAAACCTTTATAAATATTTATACAGATGTATGTCTGTTCTTATGAAAGGCCTGATAGATGCTGCCCTGCTGTAAAATGTAAATGAATGTTCTTAACTATCATTTATGTTAATGAAATCAGTGATAATGATATGATTTATGATGGGATGCAGATGGGTAAAACTGACAGTAGTCTAGTTCAAACTCAAACAGATCATGAATATGTACTATGGTCATTTACTTCATATAATATGAAATGTTCCATGTTTCTCATAGTCCAAAAGTATTCAGACAGCCCTTGTAAACAGTGAATTGGGCCCTCGTTGCTGAAACAGGTGTTCAGTTGTGCACACTGCTTTTATATCTTCATTAAAAAACATCGGCATTAGAATGAAAAGTCACACATCAGCCTAAGGTCACCATGCTCAAAGCCTAGCATCAGCTAGAGGGGTATAAAGCTAAGCAGTGGAACAGTGACCCTGTGTTCCTAGAGTGATGTATCCAGTACTTTGAGTGGTGTTACTGCAAAGTTGTGTGTGTGTGTGGGGGGGGGGGGGCGTCCAATGGTGAATTTATTCACAGTCACTGTTGCTAACTTACTAGTAGAGGCCAATAAATAGATATGTTGCACTGTTATGTACCATCATATCATTCACTTTGTGCCTTCACGCAGTCTTAAGCCAAGACACACTTCCCCAAAGGATCATTGGGGGACAAGAAGTGGTGCCTCACTCCATCAAGTACCAGGCCTCTCTTCAGTTTGACAGATCGCACTATTGTGGAGGAACTCTCATTCATCAACAGTGGGTGGTGTCTGCTGCCCACTGCTGGAGACCGTGAGTACTGCATTAAAGTGAACAGCAGCTGACAAGCCCGACGCAGCCAAATTTAAGAGATCACATTGAGAGTTTACATTCACTTCATAGTCTGTGTACTCACTCGCATTTAAAGGGTGCACATCCAGTTTTTAAAATTTGGTGGGTTTATGCACCCAAAACAGCCATACGTCCTTAAGTTACTATTTTCCGTCAGGAAATGAAATAGGCTGTTTTTGTTACGGTGCCTTCAAGATTGATATAAATAAGTGAAGTAAATGAGCTCTGCTCTGTTCACAATTTAAAAGGTGGTTCAGGCGGACACACTCCTTGCAAGAATGTAAGGGATAAAATGATATAGGTTGCATGAGGGGATGTATGTAAATGCCCTGGATTTTGTGACATCAGAAGCGCAGTGAATTCCAAACTGGCTGATTTAGTAGTCTAGTTTCCACGAATGCACGAACTACATGAAAAAAGGAGTCAGGCAACCACTCAAATTTAGAAAATTCATAGACAAAGCTCCAAATGAAAAATGTATTCTGACACTAAAAGTGATTCTAGAAACTACATGAAGCACAAAAGGGGATCAAGATCTAGTCCAAAAAGGAATAAAATTACTGTAACTGAAAACCTAGGTGTGTACACACTGTATTTCCTAACAGTCAATGGGAATGTACCCATGTCATAGGGGAGCAAACCTCATTTTCTGAATAGCTGAGTAAAAAACAAGTGAAAATAACTCATAAGCTATTTGTAACACCGATAAAAGAAATCTAAAAATAATGATGGTTAAACACAAAAAACAATTTGATGTAAACTGACGGTATGATCTGATATGATATGGTTTCTTCTGGACAGGAGTAACGTCATTCAGGTGGTTTTGAGTGAGCATAGCCTGGTTGTTGAGGATGGATATGAACAAGTATTCAACGTGTCCAGAATCGTAACCAGTCTTACTTACAACTCTAAAACCTACAACGGTGACATCATGCTTCTCAAGGTAAGCAGGGCTTGACCTTCTAATCAAATGGCCATTAAGTACAAGTCATTCTTTTTTCCAGCACCAGGGAAAAAGCAGGAAAGATTTATTGTAGAAAAATTACACAGAAACCTCAAAAACTATAACATTAAATGTTTCAATACATGGTTTGCCCACATTTTGCCTTTATTATAGTTTGCATTCTTTTCAGGATGCTTGCGTTTATTTTTCCTGCCATTTTTCTTCTTTTTTGTCTGTTTTCTTATCTCTGTAATGACTTTTTGAACAGCCACGCATCCTTTCAGATCCTCTGTGTTGAGTTGTCCTCTCACAGAGGAGGGATGGACAGAACACCTGTGGATTTTTTCAGATCTGAAGCAAGACTGGAGCTAGATGGTTGTTAGAAGGCTCATTTAATAATAATTTTCTCTTGACTTTGAAGTGCAAAGTATGTGACAGCTTAGGTGTGTGTAGGTAGCTGCTTTTGTGAATGTATGGCTTTTTGAAGGGACACATAATGTCAGTGAGAGCTTTGGGAGCAGCTTTTGTTGGGAGGACTCAGCTATGACTTGGTGGATTTAAGACTGGAAGGACGGAAGAGGGGTAAATAATACAAAAGCAAAAGGTGCAGAAATTAAATACTGATAAATAGAGGGGATTCTATGGCATTTTCTCTGAAATATGTTGTGTATTTCTTGTGTTTGTTTTTTACACTGAAAACTGAATAACTTTGCCTGCTGTAACTGGAAAACAATTAAACACATGGTCTCTGACTTTTGAACAGTACTGCAACTTGTAACATTTAAATATTATAAAGCAGACACCAAGAAATATTTAATAAGAAGTATTTAAGTAGTAAGTATAAGATCCTTCATTTAAGATTTCAAATATTCTGTGAACAAAAACCATTACATTTATTGTAATTATGTTATTTGGTCCAAAATTTTATCACCATTTTTGAAATACAATAGAAAGTAATTCCTCTTTTATATAAGCATAGATGCCAAAAAAATTCAAATAGTTTTAACAGCTGCATATAAGAAAGTACCTCTTTTCTTGTGGTTGTATTGTGCTCTCAGCTGAGTCGTCCAGCCTCGCTGAACGCCTACGTGCAGCCAGCTCCTCTCCCAGATGTGGACACGGCTCCTCTTGACTACGGCACCAGCTGCACTGTGAGCGGCTGGGGGGTCACACGCCTCTACAGCTTCTACCTTTCGCCTGTACTGCGCGCTGTGGATGTGGACTTCATCCCAGCCTGTCAGATTTATTATGGCCAGAGGGTCAATGACAATATGATCTGTGCAGGCTCTCGCTTTGGTGGCAAAGACTCCTGCCAGGTAGGCTTACCAGCAAGACCACTATCTATCACTACACAGTCCTGTGAGTTTTGTTGCTCAGTGACTAATGCTGCGCTCAGATACTCCTTGTGAATTTGAATGTTTTGAAGTTTCACCAAATTTCATTCAATGGCAGACAAATTCATAAACGTGAGCGGTATACTCCAATGAGTTCCATGATATCTAAATTTGCCAGCGTGGACAGGTCACCGCCCATGGCCTTTTTCCATTCTGTGTTTCTCCTTGGATTCCATTGTCCAGGATCAGGAATGGACTTACTGTTCATGTGTTTTGAGGTCGGGTGAATAAACTGTAACACATGTAGCTAGAAATTCTGACAGGACGTTTGAAAGGCCCTACAGCATGAGAAGATATTCATAGTGCCCCCTAGTGGTTATGAAGGCTGATTCCCATTCATTCGTTGGACAAATTATAACCAGGTTGTATGTGCCTCTAAGGTCTTAGTGACAGTTTCACTTCCCTGAATGTTATCAGTGATGGAAGGGATGAGTGGCAAGGGGAAGTGATTTCAACCGTAACATTATTGAGCACACTATAATCTCTGCATGGATAGAGACCGCCATCTTTCTCTATGTAAAGATGAAGAAAGAAGCAGCCAGTGATGACGAGGGATGAATATAGCCAAGTTGAAGGGCCTCTGTGATGTAGCTGACTAATCGACTTTTTCACACACACAAATAGTCAAAGATATTCCAAATCCAGAAACAAGGCAGGGTCAGACATGGACAGACATCAACATGGCAGAATCCAAAAACAGAGCAAAAGTCAAAATCAGGAGTGTCAGTAGTAAGGCGAGAGGCATATGTCAAAGTCCCAAATCAAGGTCTAATAACCAAAGGCAAGAAGGATATGAAAAAACGCTTGGAACACTAGGAATCTGCAACACTTCGCAAAAGTAGTAATACCAGAACCAGTTCTTATATAGTGCTACACACAGGAAATACTCAGTTAACCTAACCTAATGACCTAGAGCACCCATACCGGCAAGGAGGGTGAACTGCGGACGTCACACAAATTTGGAAGATAGACGTTAGGTTGAAAAACATTCCTTTAAACCCCTTCATTAGTAGCGATATTCGGTGGTCTACAGTCATAGCCAAAAGTTTTGAGAATGACACAAATAATAATTTTTTACAAAGTTTGCTGCTTCCGTTTTTATGATGGCTACAACACTGCAAATATTAACACTTTGCATAAACTTGAAGTAATTGTCAATAAAAGTCTTTGAAACACGTGAAATACTTGTAATCATCCTTCAGTACACCATAGAAACACCTGACAAAAAATAGAAAATAAACAACACTGAAGCGTCAAACTTTGTGAAACCCAGTATTTAATTCTCAAAATTTTAGGCCATGACTGTAAGTTCTTGTGAGGTGTTAAGGGAGATTTTATTATGTGTCATTTGCATTTGCCTGTCCAAACCCATTTTTGACTCGCATTAGACCTGAATGTTTTCCTGGCTTTGAAAGAGGTCTAATACCATTTGAGTCATATAGCAGTCATGACAGTACAGTTGCTTATTTATGGGGTGGTGGCCTAGTGGGTAGGATAATTGCCTCTGGAACAAAAGGTCAAGGGTTTGAATCCTACCTTCAGAAAACCACCACTGGGTTCCTGAGCAAGACCCTTAACCCCAAGTTGCTCCAGGGAGACTGCCCCCTGTAGTTAGGGAATGGAAGTCTCTTTGGATAAAAGCATCTGATAAATGCCGTAGTCATATGTGAATATTTTGGTGATTTTATAGATTTTTATGTACATTTCTCTGGACACTAAATTGTACAAAAGACCTCTTGCTGCACAAAACTGAAAATTGTGCTGCTTGTTCACAGGGTGACT
Source organism: Alestes dentex (assembly GCA_037576975.1). Classification (NCBI taxonomy): domain Eukaryota; kingdom Metazoa; phylum Chordata; class Actinopteri; order Characiformes; family Alestidae; genus Alestes; species Alestes dentex. The sequence goes on along the minus strand of JBBIGA010000132.1, from coordinate 4,226,112 downwards.
CAGGCGGACCCCTCACGTGCAATGGAAACCTGGAAGGTATTGTGTCTTGGGGAATAGGCTGTGCCAATCCCTTCTACCCAGGTGTCTACACCAAAGTGAGGAACTACATCAGGTGGATCAATGGGGTCATCAACTCTAACGACTCCTAACCTTGAGAAGAGAGTTGAAGGATTGGAGAATCCTTTCAGCTGAAAGCCAGAACTGACCTATACACTTCAAACATTGATTTTTTTTTTATTGGGAAACTGATTTCTTTACGTTTTGGCTCAGTAAATTAAGGAATTAATTTCCAGTGACATTAACCTATACAGAGATTTAAAAAGACATTTATAAAAACAAGCCTCCATTGTCATTATACTTTATGAAGTGAAACTGAAGATAGTAGCCTTTATATCATGACATCATAAATGACTTGTCTAGGCATCATATGGCTTTATGAATGTTGCCCTTCAGTACCCAAACTTGTTTAAAACCTCTTAGTAAAGTATGCTATTATCAGTTAAAATGTATGCCACCATCGTGTTCTTTGTGTTTGACAAGCTTTACACACTGTTGGTGAAAATCATATTCAACCTAATTGTGAAATCATAGATCTTAAGTTACAGTTTAATCCATTTTAGATGATATTCATTATGCACGTGTGTACCATCACACATTGCTAGGCTGGCGTTATGCTGTGAAACTTTAATGCAGCTTACTTGAAATCTGCATCGCATGATCGCATCAAATGACAGAAAATCGGATTAATTTAACAAGGCCAACGGCCAAGAAAATAAAACAGAAGCTTGTTTATTGGGCAGGCAGAAAGGAGGTCCTACAGACTGTCTTTATGTGAGGTTGGTAATTTTCTAAAATTACCCAGCTGATCCTAACAGCTGTTTAACAGCTGCCTGTGCCAACTTTTACTCTTCTGTATCAGACTGCAGGTTGCAGGTGTCTTTATATTGCAAGATCACTGGAGCTGCTGATTCAATTTAGTCAAACAGCACTAAAATGGTATTGCAAGGGAAGGCAAGTATATTTACATGGTACATTATCATACAGAGGTCATTCAACGCATTACAGAGATAAAATAAGCATAAAAATCATTTTTTTAAAAAGTAAGCAATAAAGTAAGCACTAAAACTCATATAGAAGTAAAGCATACATTAAAAATATTCAACAAAAGTTAAGAAAGCACTAAAAAAGAATACAGATAAAAGTACTGGTTAAATGAAGTCTGTGGAAACCAAAGCTGTGCTTAACTTCCTTTTAAACTGGCAACAGTTGGAGCAGATCGGAATTCCACGAGGAGCTGGTTCCAGCAGTGGGCAGCATTAAGACTAAATCTCATTCTTATATATGTTTAGAACCCTAACCATAATGATAAATAATGAGTAATACCCTAAACTGTATTCTGTATCTAACTGGAAACCAGTTTAAAATCCTGAGGACTGGATGCAGTTTCATTATGGAAACAGATCAACCAGTCTTTGAACAGATCAAGCACAGTGTTTTTTTTTTTTTTAATGTAATCCAGCTACATTGACGTGGTTTCCAATCTACATAGTTTTAATGAGCTTAAAATAGAAACACAAAATTGTATGGCAATCCCAAATAAATATTATAGCTGTCTACTTTACATAATTCACAATGTTTTGAAAAAACTAAGTAAGGATTTTGCATATGATTAACATAAGATCGACTGCAACATTTTCTGAAGCTTGTGCAACTTCGGAAAGTTGCTAAGGTTGGGCGCATTTTTGGGCAGGGCATGGGCAGAGGCTGCGATAAAATGTGAAGAACAGAGTTTGGTAAAAACAATTTGTGATTCATAACTCTGCTGGTTACACAAGCAAACACACACGCCAGCTATGTTTGTGTAGTTAAATCAAGGAGTATCTTGGTGTTCCAGGTATTCTTGACAGGTGCTTCTGGTATTCTTGGTTAGTCGTTGTTTGAATGTACCAAGCGTGCGGTAT
>JBBIGA010000132.1:4142998-4156942 GCA_037576975.1 Alestes dentex | reverse complement strand
TCTCTCTCTCTCTCTCTCTCTCTCTCTCTCTCTCTCTCTCTCTCTCTCTCTCTCTCTCTCTCTCTCTCTCTGTCTGTGTCTCTCTCTCTGTCTGTCTCTCTCTCTCTGTGCTGTAATTCAGCTCCTGGTAGTCCCTCAATCAGCGTTTCATCCTCACAGTCCCCTGAGGCCTCACAGCACAGTGACAGGAATGGACACACCAACCCCAGCCACAGTTCTCACACACTGCCCCCTGCTGGACACAGGTAATACATTCCATGGCGCCAGTGCCATTTGAGTCCACATCTGTTGCAATGTGTAAGGGAGTTTTCAGTAAAACTGCTAGTGAGTGTTTTCAGGCCTGAGGAATATTAATTAAGGTAAGTACATTAAAGTTAACCTTAGTCACAATGTATGCTGTAAAAAAACATTTTATTTCCTCCTTTTATTAAAAATCACAGAAAACTATAAACATCAAGTTTCCACATGAATACAAAAAAATTGCTTCATTTTATTCATTCTGTTATTAGGGATCATACACAAACGCCAAGTTATTTCTGGGTGTGTTTTTTGTGCGTGTTGCAAAGAAAGTTTCCACTTTCCCCATTTTACTGGTGCCAATTGAACCTTGTACCGTACTGATTCCGTGATTTTACAAACTGACCACGGCCTCTTTAGGTTAGGTTATAGTATTACAAGTTTACTCGTTATCTTAGCACCAGGTTTTATGTAATGTGCTCAAAATAGATTGGGTTTGTTTGTCGTCGTTGATGACTTCACTAGTGGCATTACAGTGAAAAAATGTTACACTACTATGCCAGATTTTCTTAATTTATAGATGTAATGAGTGTTGTGCAGTTTATATGCAGTTTGTAAAAGGGCACACTGTGTGTCAAGTGGTCAGTGGAGGATGGAGGAGCTGTGACTTCTTGAAACATTTCTCACTCTGTTTTTCATAGCACAAGCATAGAAGCCCAGCTCCGAGAAAATGGCATTCTCACAGAGACGCAGGCCTTCGAGGAAGTGATTGAGGTCCCCGTGGTGACCAAGCTGTCCCGTCAGGAGGGAGATGGAGAGGAAGAGGACGAGAGGAGAAAGGCTCCACTGCTGGCCTTCAGGGAGAACGGCAGCACTCATAACCTGAGCGCCCTGGATGAGAGCCAGACGCAACAAGCAGCAGGTAATCTTTCATACCAACCTTCATTATACTCTTCAGGTAACGCTGTTCAGTAACACGTTATTTGTCCAATTTTATCTAAACATCACGCTGAAATATATACATATTCAGTTACAAAACTAATTTTGATTACGGCCTGAAATCTTATATAATGTCAGTGTCATGCGACATTTGACATTTCAGATAAGTAGTCTGGAACCCAGAACCAATCAAGTCAAATCAAGTCAGATTTATTTTTGTAGCGCTTTTTACAACAGTTGCTGTTACGAAGCAGCTTTATATAACTCTGGCCCAGGCCCTCGGAGAGCAAAGCAGACATGACAGTGGTAAGGAAAAACTCCCTCTGAGCAAGAGCAAGACACCTTGAGAAAAACCAAGACACCAAGGGAGAACCCATCCTCCTCAGGGCGACACTGGATATCAGGACAGGGGCTTCAGTCTCCTCAGGAGGGCGAGTGAGGGACCATGTGGTGGAGTATTCTGTTTCCAGGAATAGCATGAGGGTCAGAGGCACTCTATGATGGTAGAACTGGTCCAGAGGGCACAGTTGACAGGGGCAGGCCCAGTGTGATGTTGATGGGAATGGGATGCTCACTTGAATAAAAAATCAGAATCAGAAACCTTTATTGATCCCAGAGGAAACTGCTTATGCTACAACTGCATAGAGACACAGAGACAAGAACAATATGTAGTATAAGTCAAAATAAAACTCTTCAGTCATACAAATGTTTAGTCCTGAAAACAATACACAAAATGCTGTTGTGGTCAGTAAGAGAGGTGGGTATAAACACTAGATAAATATATAAATGATTGCTGAAGTGATTTACTCGTAACACAAATAGGCGTTTGGTGGAAGGGGAGGAGTTGTAGAGTCTGATGGGTGGGTGTATGACAGGGGAGGAGTTTGAGTCTACGGGTATATGACTGGAAGTTATAGTCTAATAGGTGTGTCATATGGGGAGGAGCTAGAGTCTGATGGGGGGAGTTAGTCTGATGGTAAGTGTGTAACAGGAGGAGGAGTTATAGAGTCTGAAGGCAGTGGGGAGTAAGGATTTTCTGTGGCATTTAGTAAAGTACTTTTTTAAAATAAGGAAAATATATGATTGTATGGAATGTGGGCAGAAGGACCACACAGTCAGGGACCAGCACCAAACCAGGTATATATAGTATGTGTAGCCCTGTTTTAAAATTGAGTGATCTATACACACACACACACACACACATATATGCGTGGCCTGCTGTAACACTGATTCTTATTTGTAGCACTGTGAGGCGTTTTCAGATTTTTGTTTAACTCTCTTCTGTCTTCTTGCAGGTGATGTCTGAGAACCTGAAAGAACGGGATGAGAAAGCTGATAAAGCGATCCAGTGTTTCCAGTTTGGGAATCCTTCGACACTTCTTCCCCTTTGCACTCAGACTCCTGGAAAGGGAGGGAAAAAAAAAACGTGAATCACTCTGCTTTCCTTCTCCTCACAGTGTGGACCGCTCTCCTAAAGATCGCTCTCGTGCTTCCTGCATTCTGGCTTCTGCCTTGACCCATCCCCTTCCAGGCTAAAGTGGTATGTTCAGGAACGTAAAGAGCGTTAGTGACTCAAATCATTTATCTACTGTTAGCTGGGGAGCCTGGGTATGTCTAAAACTTGTGGATTTAAATCAGCTGTAAAGTCTGATCTAATACTTGAAGAATTCTTTTTTTTTTTTTTTGTTGCTGTTGAGGTAGCCTTCGCTAAAGTGCTAACCGTAGTGACGCTGTCAGATCGTGAATGACCTTTGTAATATTTAGGAGAATCTAATGCAAAACGGACCAGTTTTGCTCGGAGCAAACCAAGGATTGTGTGTAACATACTGATCCCACTGCTTAGTTTTGTAAATTACGTAAAAATAATAAAGTATTTTCCCATTGTTGGTAATGCTTTAAATACTTTTGTCCCATTTGTCAGTGTTCCTCTGATCTGAGAGAGGCTTCTTAATGACCTGACTTATGGCTTAAGGATCCAAAGACCCTGTCCACCAAATGCTGTTTAAAACAGCAACCTTGTTCTCATGAAAGAGCAGGTTTATTGGTTTCAGACACTAATTAGCCATCCGTCTTATTTGTAGAGAGACTGAAGTTCCAATCCAATTTATTGGGAGCACTGTCGTCATTCGAAAGGTTTCAGTACTTTAAAGTGGCTGCCAGTGGCGTTGGTTGCAGAAAGCACTTTTAGACGTTATGTTTTTCCACTGTATGGGACCAGCTTGACTTGACTCGACTCTACTTGCCTTTTTCAGTTTTCTGTTAGGAAAATCTGGTACCTATTACCAGTCATCCAATACTATTATTATATTAGAAACTCAGTCCTTCCGAGCTAGCCGAGTAGGTTAAAAATTTTTCACATGAAAAATCTGCTGACTACTGATTGGTCAGAAAGAATTGTCATAGGCAACACAGCATATGCTCAGACTTCCTGCATAAATCTGCCATTTTTTAGAAACAGTAAGCTAATATAGTGACCACAATACAACTGACTGACTCGTGGTTCACTAAACTACTCCCATCCCTTCATTGCTGCTGTATTAGTTGCATTGACATTAAAGTCATAACAGTTTCTTGCAGCTTTACCAGCTACATCTAGTCGAGTCGAGCCAATACCACGCAGTGAAAAGTAACTTTAGATACTTGAGAAGATCCTGTAGCATAAATACCAGAAGGACGAAGATCTCAGCCATTTAAAAAAAATAAGACTGCAAACAGTGCAAATTTGATCACAGTACAGAAAAAATAAGGAAGAAAACAAAGTTTGCAATGCTGCAGCATATAACTTCTCTTTGCCTTATCGGATCGTGAGAAGTGTGAGATGTTTGGGCGGTTTCACTTTGTTGGGATACCTGTTATTTGATCTAAGGGCTTATTAACCCCTCCATTTCACACAAACTGATTCCACAACCAGCTCAGATCTCTCTAAGGATTCATTCTCAAATTGCTCAGTGAGCCCTAGGAGCCCTGCTGAGAAGCAGTCAAAGAACTGGACTGACTGAAGACGTCAGTAGTTCCCGATCAATGAAACTATCAACAGTGCACACCACCCTGCAGACAATGTCATGACAGGTTAATATACTGTATATCTCGCTGAATTGATGTACAGAGAGAGAAGGATGTAAATCTATATATGTATACAGTAAATACAGGTTTCAAAGTGGTATATTTTATTAAATATTTTATTAAAACTGACAGGGTGTTGAAAACTGTTACAGCAGAACTCGGTATCTCATGAATGGAGCTTTACTAAAACTATAACCTGGGGTCACCTTTAACGGCTTTATCAGTGTTTAATGTTCATATAATATGAATAGAAGTAAAATAAACCTGGAACAGCACTTGTGCTTGAAAAAGCCCTGGCTTAGTTTTAGTTCAGTGGAATTTCACACTCGTTCGGTTCGTCTTTCTTTACCCAGCCTTGTTTCCTCATTGCAGACTCACAGAGCGACCAAAACAGAACTACACTCTCTCCTGAAGCGTTCAGATCTGTATAGCATGTACAAATAAAAAAAAAAAAGCAATAAAATTTTGTTTGAATAACAAAACAGATTTTTTACGTGATTATTTTAATACATTTTGTACAAATGTTATGGCCAATTTATTGTGGTTATAGTTTTAAAGGAATTTTCCAAGATCAACTGGCACAACAGCAGCCAGTTGAAAAAAAATGCATTTTTTTAAATATGGTGATAGTGCGGGCTACTTTTCCTTCTCTTCTGTTGAGCAATGATAGCAAAGCTTAGACGGTGTTTGAGAGGTGGCAAATACTCAGTTGGGATCAAAGAGGAGAGGAAAACATGAGGTTTTGTGTTGAATTTGTACTGTTTTGTAAGTAGAAACTGCTAGCATGACATCTGCAACAAACTCCAAGAATAGACTCTTTGTGCTTCCCACACTGTGATGTGTCCAGTGAACCAAGGTGCCATTAATTAACATAGGACTTTCAAAAATGAGGTTGTTTAACCTGCTGCAGTGTAGACATAAAACACATGAGTTGTTTGGTCTTTAAGTAACTGGTTTGTATAAAATAAAAAGGATTAAATGAAAGCACATTAAAGTGCCAAACTGTTTCTAACAGCTTTCATCAAACTGCCTGTGTGGTTCAGGGCAGGGAAAGTGACAGGCCTTTTAAAAGAGACGTGATTGGCCATGATTTCTAAATGAATTACTGAAATGACTTGAATTTTCTCCTGTAATTCCCAGTTGGTACAGATGTCAGTGGGGTTTAGAGAGTAATGCAGAAATAACGAGATTACTTTTTCCAGGTAGTGATGCATAAAGTAATCCCATTACGCCGTCAAATAATTGGTGTTTAACCTTGTAAGCTGTTTATTTCTCGAAGAGTTTTAGTTTTCAGTTCTACACAAAACTTTGGGCACTACTTGTCAAAAGGCATTTTGTTCATTTTCTAATGGCATGTCTTCTACAGAGAACACACTTTTTTTTTTTTTTTATGTACCATTACTGTTTTGGTTGCTGTGAAAAAATGCTGCAGATGTTATATTTTTAGTTTTTTATTTTTTCTCAAATTAGTAAAAAATGATGTCCTACAATTTGTAGGAAATGTCATATTCCAGTGTTCACCATGTGCATACTATTTCACTTAAAAACTCAACGAGTCACTTTCGCACAAAACTAGGTGTCCATATTAACGTTAGATACCTTTGGAGTCTCAATGCATGTGCTGAATTTCATTATGAGGAGTGTAGTTGTACTGAAAGGTTACTGTACCGTTAATAAACGTGCAGTAATTGGTCCTGTAAAACATAACAAGCACAAAATCCAGGTTAGAGCAAGAACACGGAAGGGTAATTAGGGCATACAAAGCAAAAGTTCACTTTTTTCAACATAGTTAATGTTTCTCATCATTTCTTCTCATGAGCATGTACCGGACACGTAAGGAACAGTCACTTAAACTCGGTCTGCACCTGTCTTTAGTACTTAACTGGAGTCAATTAGGCCAAATTTAGGCAGTGCTTCTTTGTCACCATCTGTCTCATAGTAGTAACAGAACCATAGCTGGTGGCCTAGTGGCCAGAAAGTTTTGTATTCGAATCCCATCACTGCTAGTGTCATCACTGAGGTACCCTTGAGTAAGGTACCATCCCCACACACTGCTCCCCGGGCGCCCCTGCTTCACTTGGTGAATAGGTTAAATACAGAGAAAGAAATTCAAACTGTTCACACCGTGTGGTGTGGTGTGTTCACGCCTGACTATAAGGGGCCACTTTACTTCAGACCTTCTGTTTCTTACTGCTGTTCTGAGCTGGGTGTCCATGTTGGTTAGGATTTTAAATGGAAGCGTTTATAAAAATATAGATAGATAAAGTGCTAGGTTAACATAACAGTGGGGAAAAGCTTAGTAAAGTTGATGTAAATGCACAGCCAAGATGACTCATGTTACATTCAATAAATGGTGCAATCTGATGATAATGTAAAGACCACAGAAGTCTCATATGCTCAACCAACAAAGACAACCGTCACAGTGCAGAATGTGACACTTTTAACCCTGTGTTGATGCAACTGATGAGTTCACTTAGACTCATGTTGGCAGAGCTAAAATCCAAGATGATTCAGGAGGATCCAGGATGCTTGGAGACCAACACCACACGCGCACACACAATACAGATTTTTTAGAAGACTTTCCTGATACGTGTCAGGTTCTAGGATGTATCGAGAGAAACGTCTTCCTCTCCTGGGATAATTAACATCTACATGTGCTGACATTTTAAGGTTTACAGCTCTAATCTTAACTTTAACACTCCGTATAAGTCCAGGAAGAGTTATGGAAATAAAATCTCCCCATAAATTCTCCACATCAATGGGTTTATTGACATTTCTTCATAGTTTATTCTACTTTATTTTATTTATTTTTTTTACTGTGGTGTCCTTTAATGTTTAATAGTAAAGATGTTCAGTCATATACCTCTACACTTTCTTGTATGGTTTATGGGCTCTCCTTTCTCTGGGGTCATATCTTGTTTTCGCTGTCAAAACCAAATGCAGTGCACAACTCCTGCCAAACACAATCATACAAAGTTTAACAACTTGGACCAGTATTTTTTTTAAAATGAATCCCAAAACATTTTTGCGGAAATAAATTCTGTAAATTCAGATTTATTTATTATACAAATAGTCACTCTTATAAAACCAATAAAAATAAGAAAATACAATAAAAGGGGCTTTAAAGGAAAAAAAAAAAGCCATGGAAATATACTTAATACTTTTTGTATTTATATACAACTTATGTATAAAAATATTTATAACAAGAAAAATCTTACTTTTAAAATTATCTGACATTATCTTACTATCTTTATCCTAACTTTATTGCTTCTATACACACATTTTTTTTATTGTTGTCAATATTATTACTGTTAATATTAGGATGACAGCCCTAACATCAAAGAGCCTATATACACCTGTCTCAGATTTTATTAAACACTACTACTACTACTACTACTACTACTACTGCTACTAATATTAATAATAATAATAATAATAGTAACAATAATTGTTTTTATTATTATTATCTATATAGGCTCCTTGATGTTGGGGCTGTCATCCTTCACTGTTGTTGCTATGGGAGATGCAGGCTACCCCTTGCTGCTCTCTGATTGGTTACTTCGCTGCACGGCCGCGGCCAATCAGTGCGAGGTCCGCTTTAACGATGATAAAGAAATTCTAGCAGGGATCTCTCCGGGACTTATGTAATCTCAAAAATCCTGCTCTGTTTAACGGTACCGGTGTCGAGTTAACGGCGGAGAGACCAGCAGAAGGCGGCCGGGTTTGGCCCGGTCCGGCTGGGCCGTGTGCAGCGGGGCTGGAGCAGGGCTGGGATGGCGTAGGGAGACAAGATGGAGAGAGGCGGTGGAGGAGGAGGAGGACGGGAGGAGTGAGGGCGGCCGAGCGGTCTGTACCTGTTTTTTTTACTCTCCTTTATTGTCATTATTTCGCTGACATTTCGAGGTCCAGGGTCTGGTTCTGTAAAGCAGCAGTGTCTCTGGGGTGGCCGGGCTAAAGCTAACGCTGCTGGGCCGAGAACAGTATTTTTCCAAATCGCCCAGACCAGCTTAACGGGTGTAATTCAACCTCGGCCTTTCAGTCAAGCGGCTCATTTTGGGTCATCTGCCTTTAAACATTTTATTTGCTCAGAATCCAGAGCCCCTGCTGTTCGTCTGTCTGGTTGATGCTGTTGTGCAGTAAACGCTGCTCTCCCTCTTGGAGACATGCAAAACAGCTCACACACCACACATAATACAGCAGCTCTGTTATGGATTTTCCACCACCAGGAGAAACACTACTGCTGTATTACACACACACACACACACACACACACACACACACAAACATGCATGTTTAAGAATTATGTTAATAAAGATGCGTGTGTGTGACAGTTTAATACAGCAGCTCTGTTATGGATTTCCACAGCCAGGAGAAAAAAACACTACTGCTGTTTCTCTCTCTCTCTCTCTCTCTCTCTCTCTCTCTCTTTCACACACACACACATGCATCTTATGTTAATAAAGTTAATAAAGATGCATGCGTGTGTGTATGTGTCTACAATAAGAAGAAACTGCTGTTTTAAACTCACACACACACACATGCACCTTTTATAAACGTAATTGTTGCACCAAAGGAGGCTTTGAAGAGAGAACCAGGCTTGTGAAGAATAGATTTATTATTTCTTCTTGTTTGTGTGTTCCCTCACAGATGGCTGTGGCAGAACACATAAGGACCAGCACCCTTTTGCAGGTATCTGTCGTCCTATTCCTTGTTGGAGCTGTGTTTTAAGAGTTATGTATAACGTTCAACGAGAGCTGCACGTTGCATCTATGAGGCTCAAAGATACAACATGCAACTCTTAGTATTATACTTCCACTAAACTGCTGTGGAGCTCAGGGCTATGAAGTAATCATGAAATCATAAAGTTGACTGGTTACTCAGTGATCTAAAAGCTAGATTGAGAATTGAGACTGCTGTTATATTATCGTGTAGTGGGTTGAGTCAGTTAGTTGCTCCAGATTGTCATTTTGATTGTATATGCGTTGGATTATATAAAATATTATGAATAATAATAATACTTTGTCTCACAGCCAGCTCACCCAGTCATCTTTTCTGTTTTTCTCAGACGTCCTGATTCTGAGGAGGCAGCAAGGAGGGTGTTGGTTTGTGTTGCCACAGCAGCAGTCGTGGAGGAAGAGGAGAAGCGGCTGTTCCGGTGGCGCCACGCCCTGCTGCAGGGTATGGAGTACCACAGCACGGGGACCCTGCCGCTCCTGGGCAGTCCCCGCTACTGCCCAGGGGCCAACAGCGCCAGCGGCTACCTCTGCCAGACCGGCCACTGCTGTGGAGAGACCGGCTGCTGCACGTACTACTATGAGCTGTGGTGTGAGTACAGGCGGGTTGTATTTCACAGACTGTTGGTATAGTAGAGAGGGCAGTGTCATCTCAGTGCCTAGAGAACATGATAGTGAGACCTGACGCTGCACCGCATCCAGCACTGTTAGGATAGAACAGGGGAACCAAGTCTGATCCTGGACTACCCTTACCCTGCATATCTTCATGTCCCTGATCAGAGTTCAAGTGCTAGAACACCCTAAAATGTTCAGAGCAGGAGTTCTCTAGGACCTTCAGCATAATAAACATAGAATAGCACTCAATTGTACAATGCTGGTACTGAAGTTGAGACACTGTCCACAGTAGGTGCTTCACACAAATAAATTGTTGGGCATTAAATTTGCTCAGCTATTCATGCATGGTACAGCGGTACTGGAACTGGGATATGCAGTAAGTTCTCCCTGCCAAGTGCCATCAGACCTTCCAGTATCACTTGTCCTGTAGGTTTTTCTTCATCCCTGCATTTGTATTTATTTATTTGAATATCATTCATTGTCATTGTGATAAATTGTGAGTATTCAAGGAAATGGCACTGAGTTAAAGGACTGAATGACTGCAGTGCTGTTAAGTGCACTGCAGTAAACATGACAAGATTCAGTGTATCCTGTGTATGCGTGTATGTGTCTACTGTAATGATCAGCGTACATGGTGCATATATAAATAAGTGTGTGTGTGTGTGTGTGTGTGTGTGTGTTTCAGGGTTTTGGCTGTTATGGAGTGTTCTAATCCTGTTCAGCTGCTGCTGCGCTTATCGGCACCGGCAGGCTAAACAGAGAGTGCAGCAGCAGCAGAGGCAGAGAGAGATCAACTTGATGGCCTACCACGGGGCCTGCAGTTACCCGTCCTCCATGCTGGACCTCAGTACGCACTCCTTTATCTGTTCCGGCTCTTTCTTTTTTTATCTGTCGTTCTCACAGCTCCCTCTGTATCTGACTTCAGTGATAATGTGCACACTGCATGCCTCTAAATAGGGCAACATGTTTTCAATTTAATTTTATGTTGATAAAACGAGGTGTCTGCTGTGTTCTTTTTTTTTGCCCTAATCTCCTCTTGTAAATAGATGCTTCCTTTTCACTCCCCTCATCGAAAGCCAGCTTCTTCTCCTACCTGTTGCACTGGTTTCCCCTATTTTGCTATAAGTGAATGGCACTTTTCCCTCTTTTCTCATTGAACAAGGAAATGGAACACATGACTACCTAGTTGTAATACCAGGAATGGAACAAATCCTTTTATCGAGAATTCTTTAAAGTGTACTTTAGTGATAGTGGAAAAAGTGATTTTTTTTTTTTTTTTTGGTTAATGTAAACTCTTTTTTTTCTCCATTATCAGGTTTCCTTGCTTCGCTCAAACTGCCATCCTATGAAGAAGTAGCAGCCCAGCCCAGCACCCCACCCCCTCCCTACAGCTCTGTGGCGTACCCTCGAGGCTCCGCCCACCCTGGCCCGAGTCATATGCTGTCCTCCCAGAGTTCTGACAACTACACTAGCTGCTCTTGTGATTCCTGCTGTCCGTCATCCCCCTGTAGCTCCTCCCCCTCCTCTGCCCAGCTCACAGACGAAACCGATACTAGCCACACCTCCACGCCTTCCCACAGCGAAGCAGTGCCCATCAGCTCCATTTCCGGGTTTGCACCCTCAACCGCAGCTACAGAGACGCACGGTGAGACTGTTTCCACTCCACCCCTCAACGAACCCGGCCCGGACTCATCGTTAATTCGGGCAGAAGTAACACAGGTGGAACCATCAGATCCTGCCTCCCTCGACTGTAATGGCAACAGGACTGTTAAACCAGTTACCAGTCAAACCATTAACAACAACAACAAGATCAGCAATGTTGACGAAATGACAAAATCCAGTGAAACTTCTTTTACAGCTGACACTGGTGACACCAATGATATCGGTAACACCGGTCAGGCCTGCACCCTCACTGAGAGCTGTAATGCAGCCCACTCCAACAATGCCAATGATAAAAGCAGCCTGGGTCAAACCTCTAACCCCAGTACTACCACAGACAATATGACCAGTAAAGCCACTGACTTAGACCTCTTTCGACCACCCAGCAATACAACCCAAAACGTCCCTTCTGCCTCCTGTCCTCCTGTCGCCATCCCTCGGTCCTCTCCACCATCCTGTTCTCCGATCTCTCCGTCCTCTCCTTCTCTTCATCCTCCCTTATTCCCTCTCACTGACCCTTTAGGGGCCCTCTCCGAGCAGCAGAGTTTCCAGACAAAGTGGGAAGGGCCCACAAAGGACCCCTGTCCCACCGGACCCCCCCAGTCTCCGCCCAGACCGGTGCTGTTTTCCCCAGACTTCCTTGAGCCAGAGCGCCGGGATTCAGCCGTCTGCGATTTGGACGTGGACCAGACTCACTTCCAGCAGAGGCGTCTGACCGGAGACTCCGGTATCGAGGTGTGCCGCTGCCGCATTGACCAAGAGGGAGAGGAGGACGAGGAGGATGAAGAGAGGGATCACTCAGAGGCGGGGGCCGCCGCCATTCCGAGGAACGGCCTCCATGACAGCGTCGACTGTTCCATCCGAGCCCAGCTGACCCCTTCCACGAGGGACGGGCTGGGCGAATGGCCAGACACATGCAGCTCCGCCTCCTCAGCACCCGTGAAGGCTGAAGCAGTTGTTATAGCCATGGAAACCATTTGATGGACAGCTGGACCGTTGGAATCCAGTGTACAAGGGCTGAGAGCAGCTTTGGAGTAAACAAGTGCTGAGAAAGCCTCTTGAGTTTTCAGAGCCAGTGAAGTGGAAGTGGATTCCCCTGGACCGCTGGAGTCAAGAGTCCCACCAGATTAAGTAACTTTGCTACTGCATTAGAACTGGCCTAGGATCATAGGGTGGTTTAGGTAAAACTGTAGCTTGAGAGCACTGTAGGAGGGATCTCTTTCTTTCTCTATGTGTGTGTCTTTCTCTCCCTCTCTCTCTCTATGTCTCTCTCTCTCTCTGTTGTACTGAGAGAAGAACAAAGATGTTCTCCAGCGCTTAACACAAAGCCCATTTTACTGCTGACAGACGGACTGACGTCAGAGCCACGGACTCTGCTGAAACACACCCATATACACACACACACACACACACACAGTAACCATTGTGTATGACCCTGATGTGGGACGGTGGTATAAGCAGACCAGCTCATCTGGCCCCATCTGTGAACACTGTATTTTGTAGCAATGTTCATCTCTCTCTCTCTCTCTCTCTCTCTCTCTCTCTCTCTCTCTCTCTCTCTCTCTCTCTCTCTATCTATCTCTATCTCTCTATCTCTATCTCTATCTGTCTGTCTCCCCTTTTATCTCCCTCCCCTTCTCCCTGCTTTTATTGTAGCCTCTAGCACAGGACCAGAGACCTATTCTCTGTCCCGTTGAGTGGAGTGTTGTACGCTTTGATAGACTATGAAGCTGCTTGAAATGCTCATGGTTTAAACAATGCCAACAGTAAAGATGCAATAACACAAACACAACCTAGTCATAACTGTCCCGTGTGCCTCTGGGTAATGTAGTCCATGCCAGGTTTCAGGCAGTCATTTTTGCGCTCTGTGTTTTACTGGAGCTTGCGGCCGAATGTAAAAAGGTCCTTCACAGGTTCACGCAAACCGAACACGCACTCAAGCATTCAGAGCACCCTAGAACACTCTGAAACACCAGATCGCGTTCTCTTGTTTTACCAGTGTTTCAGAACACCAGCTTGGCCAAACGGATGCTGCACCTCCAACAAGGAAGAAGAAAAAAAAAAAAAACAACTCAGGACATTGTTTTTGTTCTGTTCTTGAATTTTAATAACATTTTGTTACGTCTCAATGTGAAAACATTTAAACAGCATTGCTCATTGGCGACATAAAAGCAGTCTAAAGGCTTAACAGACTGCAAAGACGAATATGAATATGGGAAATACATATACAAATAAATATATATGTAGGTACAGATGATATATATAGATATATATGCTCTCTGTGAAATAATATATATATATATTTTCTAAGCATGCCATTTCATTTGGAGTGCATTGCAGTACTAGACACTGGTGTAAAATATAATCCGAGGCTGAGGGATCGTGTGTGTTGACGCTAGTCTTACTATGGCATTGGTACTGAGTTACAATTACGTTACTATGGCGTTACCATGGTGCTGCCGTGGCGTTACTATGACAACCTTCTCTAGTCTGAGCAATAGAGTGTGTTGATGTTGATGTGAGACTGTGAAAGGTGTGCAGATGTTATTCTCAATGACACTAAAAAAGTCAAGAGAAACCTTTGCCTCCTCATTTCTGTACTGCATGAACTGTTTGATCTGTGATCTGTGATCTGTGATCTGTGTGTGTGTGTGTGTGTGTGTGTGTGTGTGTGTGTGTGTGTGTGTGTGTGTGTGTG
>JBBIGA010000132.1:4068228-4100223 GCA_037576975.1 Alestes dentex | reverse complement strand
GTTAGTCATGAATAAATGATGTTAAAAATGTATCAATGACTCATTCTTGACAAAAGGCAAAAGAGCTGTGTGCGTGCATGCATTTGAGTAATGTCGGGCTCTAAACGGGTCTAACTTAGAGCATGTAAAAGAGAGCAACCAGTGTACAGTCACCGCATTACCTGTGACAAGTATCTGATTTCAGCTCACTGGGCAATCATGTGCTGTCATTTCTGGACAGCTTTGGGCTATAACCATGCCGTATCAGCAGTAAATACGAGATGAAACTGAATCCAACCCAGTCCGATCCACTTACAAATCCTGCCTGAACAAGCCCATAACCACGCTACGTCATGTTAAAAGTATTTCTTTCTGTACGGTAGTAGTGTTTGACTCAGTTTAGCATGATAGTCTACCTAGAAAAGCTCACCTTAAGTGAAGTGCTTAAATTAATAATTTAAAAAAAGCTCTTTAAGCTCAGTTGTTTTTTTTTTTTATATATGAACGAACACACACACACACACACACACACTATGTATACATATAAATATCAGACTGGGGTTTGTATAGGCTGATAATTAAGTTTTAACATCGGTGATGGAAATGAAAAAGGCAACCATGTCATTTCAAATGAATAAATATTAAGTTGTTTTGTTTTTCCTCCCACTGCCTTAAAATGTTCTCAAAGTTCAGCCTTTTTTACACATAGCACTGTTGTGATGTTGTTTGCATCAACTTGTTCACAAACCTCAGATAACATGTACCGTGTATCGCACATCCTTTTGGAAACCATCATTCTTTGTGTATAAAGTAAGGCTACTAAAAGACATAAGTGCTTCTCCCAGACGATAAACACGCAGGCCGGCCACTCACCCACCCTCCCGCTGTGGACTCTAAACCAGACTGGCATGAATGTAAATATCCCACACTTGAGATCATGAAGAAAACAACAGTGGATCTTTGCTAAAAACTTGCCAATAGTCCAGTTTTCTTCTTCTCATTGGACAAGTATTTCCAGAAAAAGAGGCCAGGGAAGCTGAGCTGGAACCAGTTACAGTGATTTAGCCCAACATTTGCATTTCTGATAAATTCCCACTGAGAGCTGGAGAGATTAGAGCTGGTGTTGTGGTCCAAAAAGGCCTCAAGACTTTCACAAATGGACTTTGGAACAGACCTAAAATACATCCTGAATGTCAGCTTTAATTAAGCTCATACTTACAGACTCAGAATCAAAAGAGACTGGCAATACAAGACTATAAAACAACTGAATAACAGAAGAATAATGATAACGTAGCTTGGTCATACCTGCTGAGGCGTTGTTCAGGCTTGTTCCTCTCTGCTCGTTCTGCAAAAAAAACACACATGGACACATTAGACCTGCCGTTCAACTCTGGGATCATTTTGGCACAAAAACGATGTGCTCAGTAGCACTGTGTGTCAGCTTCAGGAGAGCTGCACAAAACACAGTGTGTTTTTGTGGGCAAATCCCAGCTGGTATCTATAGGTCTGTCACAAACGTCACTTTCAGGGCTACCACAGTCGATTAGTATTTGAGTAATCTAGCGATTATTTTTGACAACTATTTGAGCAATCATACACACAATTGTAACAACACACTTTTAATTTGATTTAATATACAAGAAATCCGTAACTAAGTATACATGCATTCATGTGATCCTGTTGGTGTGAGTTTCCTTTCTTTCAATGATGCTCTGAAAAGTGACCAATAGTGGCTAATAGCTCCCCTTGTGGAGATACAGGTAAAGGGCAGCTACTTTGTTACGATTAACAATTCAATTAACTTTTTTCCCATAGTACGGAAGTATTAAATGTATATGAGTAATGGCTGATGTCTTCCTTTCTAGGTGTAATTTAGCATTTCCAAAATGATGACAGACACAGTTACAGCGCAAATAACCAAGCATTACTCACTCCTACACTTTAAAAGAGGTTGAAGCACCTCGGTGTTTTTTTTCATAAGATTCCACAAGTTTCTCAATAAAAGTGTTTCCTGCTTTCTTTTATTTAGATGGTCACCTCAACTAAGCAGTTGAAAACATATAATCTGTTACTAGACTACAAACTATTAGTGTGTATTAAGCTATTACTATAGATTATTAGTCTTGTCTTAAATAGTAACCATTTAAAATCCACTTCCTTATGAGATTTGTTTACTAAAAGGTAAGAGAAAACATGGGATAAATAAGAAATCAATCATCTTTAAAATCGTACTGCATTACTGTTTTTGCCTTTTTACTGTTTGAGATATAAAGAGTATATGAAATTCTGTTTAACCCAAACTACTCGAGCCTGTTTTTCCCTTGTAAAATGCATAGGCTCAAATGATAAGTTAGTGATTTTTATTTCTTATCCATACTGGTATCAGTCATGAAAGTTTCATATCTAAAGATACATTCCCTACTAAAAGTAACCAGTGCAACTGCAGAAGCAATAACACACCGTGATAAAGCCTGATACATTGCTGGAGCTTACAGAACGTTCTTTTCAGCTGGTGGGAGACCTGTTGATGGTGCTACTCAAGCCATTGTGTGAATTAAAAGTCTGTCAGGGGTGCAATTAGGTGCATTCAACACTAAACGAACAAATTAAACACTTGAAAAGTGCTTGTGGGCTTTAAATTGGACAGAGTAGGCCATTACTGACACATTCTTTATTCCTGCTAGGGCACAGATAAATCACAACTTAGGGCGAGAGAGGGGGTGGGGAGGCCGAGAGAGAGAGAGAGAGAGAGAGAGAAAGAGAGAGAGAGAGGGAGGGAGAAAGAAACAGGGAGGGAGAGAGAGAGAGAGAGAGGGAGGGAGGGAGAAAGAAACAGAGAGAGAGAGAGAGAGAGAGAGAGACATAGAGAGAGACAGCGAGACAGTGAGAGTAGACTAAGCTTTTATTTGTAAACCCACAGCTGTAATTTACAACATAACTGTTTGTGTGTCTTCCCTGGACACTGGGGATTTTAACTATAACTGTCTTGCTCTCTCAATCAAATATAACCACATGTTGTCAGCACTAAATTCACAGAAGTAAATGACACAGAGTGCACAGTCGCAATTTCTTTTGTGAGCAAGTTTATGGTCCAAACAATACACCACTGCCTGGCAGATAAACCCAAACGACATGAAAGTTCCATGGATTTTCAGAGATTTAGGGTTTTGGCAAAAATCCCTCAGCTAAAGACAGATGATTTATCTCCAAAAACTGCAGGGCTACTTCAGTGTATTTGGTCAATTCAGGTCAAGCCTCATCTGACTGTAACTTCCAAAGCAACTTTAATGAAGCCCCTTCATTCAGCTTCTAGAACACCTGTATTCATTCAGTTTATCACATACTGAAAGATTTTACAGGAGGATTTCCTGTGTTGCTCAACAACAGGAATTTTGCCAGATCCTGTAATAAAGTGCATAATGAGTTCTCCTTTAACAATAAAACGATGAGATTTCAAAATACTGTCATGGAAAGTCCTTTCTCTGGACTGAGTCTCTACAATGAAACACACCTTTTAATCATAAAATTGCAATCCAAATACCTGTTTTTTTATATGCAAACGATACACTGAGAAATTTCACAGATCAGGACTACTTACTGACACCTATCAATCACAGCAGTCCATAAAGCAATGTTTAGCCAGTTTTAGGAATTGTTAACCCCCTTAATTTTGTAACCGGTCAGTGAGTGTGTGGGAGGGTGAGTGTGTGTGGGTTCACATCAGAGCTGGCGATTTAAAGTTCACATGAGTGTCGGCCCTTATCACATGACACAGTGGTCTCGGCTCCTAATTATAATCCTCACTGAAGCTGCATGAAGCATGTGTTTTGCCAAACCACTATGAAGTTGGTCTTAACTGAGTTCAGTGCCTGGACTTCTGGGCTGGATGATTATGACCTTTTAGCTCAAACTGTTTTAATGATCTGCTGAATGTGCTCCTCGGCCTGAAGAGGCGAACTCTGGGCACTGCCTGCAAAGTCTGTGGAGGACCATTCTTCCCATTCCACATGTCAGTGAGAAGTCCTCCCACAGCAGGGGAAACACACACACAGACACACACACACACACACACACACACAAAGAAAGAAAGAAAAAGAATACCAGACCAAAACAAGCTCAGCTTTGCCAAAAAAAAACCCCACTCACACTACTCTAAAGTCTGTAAACCTTCTCATTTTTCATTCCAAGTGAACCTGCTCACCTGAGAGAACAGGTGGGCCCAGTTCTCAACCTATGAACCTCATTTTGAGCTGGAAAATAGACTTAACAGCTCACTTTTTCTCCACTTAAACTTTGTACAAAAGTTGTATAAAGCTTGGTGTTCTGAGTGTATGCTGTATAACTTGGTGTTCTGAGTGTAAGCTGATATAAACACCAGTTCTCAACCTACAAACCAGAAAACAGCCTTAAAGGTCCAATTATTCTCATTTAGAGCCAAAAAAACAAACTTAAAAACACAATTATTCTCAACTTAAACTTTGAACAACACCAAGGCCGTGTAATAAGCTGTTGTCTTGAGTGTATATTGATATAAACCCCAGTTCTCGAACAACAAACCTCATTTTGACCCAGAAAACAGCCTTAACAGCTAATTTTTTCTCCATTTACACTTTGTACAACACTAAGGCTGTACAATAACCTTGTGTTTTGAGTGTATATTTGTATAAACACCAGTTTTGTGTAAGTTACCGGAGTACTAGGCCAACAGTTTCACTCCAAAACACACCTGAGGACGAGGATGAGTTCACCAGTCGCTGGTTTCGTCCTCCTCCTCTCGACTCCCTCAGACTTTCCTCCTCGTCTTCAGTCCTGGCCTCAGCCATGGTGATGGAAAACAGCCTATTTGAAAACTACAGCTTATTTTCTTCCATTTCTGCACCAAAACCAAGACTGGGACTCGATTTGGAGTCCCGTACAACTTTTTAATCCACTTTCTACGACTCCAGGCACGTTTTTCTAGATCTTCAGAGGTATAAATTGAACCGGAGGACACTTTGCAGCGAATAAAACGCCTGTTTATTGTGTGAAAGTAAAAAAAAACGGGCTGGAAAACAGAAAAACTCTTTCCTGGACGGTCTGGTACGATCCCACGTCCTGACGTCAACAGGAAGCGGCTCCCTGCGTACTCTATTTACATGTGGGCGGGGCCTCAGACTGCCCGTCTTTGATTGACAGGTCATAATAAACAGAATCAGCTTCAGAAAAATGTGTTGATCCGGAAGGAATTTGCTTATGTAATGACTGCACATACACACAGAGACAAGAACAATATAAAACATAACGTCTAAATAAAATCTAAATAAAAATCTGTAGAAAAAAAACTCGATATGAAAATACACCATGCTATGTACAGAAATGCTTGGTATAAATACTGAAGATACGTAACACAAGTGAATTCTAACGACACAAATGGTACTTTATTACACGTAATAGAGATCAGTAGTAATACTGTGTAATAAAAAGTCAAATCGACGTAAGAAGTGAACATGTGAGACTATTGCACTTAAGATTTTGCACATTTACCCAGCACCCATTTAGAAAACGTCATATGATAAGACAACTGCACATAAGATATTGCACATAATTATAATGTTTAGCACCTGATAAGAACAGTGCACACTATTGCACATGGTAGACTACTTGCACATTCTTGCAAAAATAATGCACATCTATTATTGTAACACAATGATAGATATTGAAACCCAGTAAGAAATTACATAAGAAGCAACAAGCTATTGCACAGGTTCAAACTATTTTTGTTAATATTAGAAAAAAAAAAGTGCCATGGAGCATTTGCATGACTATATGGGCACTCTGATAATCCTGGGTGGTCTGTGGTTTGGAAATGTGGCTTTAAAAAGCACTAAGCATTATTTCAATAAATATATCATTAACTCTGCCCTCCTCTCACACCTGAAAAATACAGTCAACATCTTACCAACAGGGGACTTCCCCACACCTCCTCTTTTTCCTGACTTATAAGTAGACAGGCAGGTCTACTTATATACTATATGGACAAAAGTATTGGGACACTCGTGTTTTTCAGGGTTTGGACTACGCCTCTTACTTCCAGTGAAGGGAATCTTAATTCTTCAGCAGACCAAGACATTTTGGACAACGCCATGCTTCCAACTTTGTGGACACAGTTTGGAGAAGAACCTTTTCTGTTCCAGCATGACTGTGTCCCAGTGCACAAAGACATGGCTGGAGGTGGGTAGGATACTTACCTCAGGTCCGTGCCTCTGGACCAAGAGGTCATGGGTTCAAATCCTACCTTCAGCAGACCACCACTGGGTTCCTGAGCAAGACCCTTAACCCCAAGTTGCTCCAGGGAGACTGCCCCCTGTAGTTGGGGAATGGAAGTCGCTTAGGATAAAAGTGTCTGCTAAACGCTGTAAATGTAAATGGATGACTTCGGTGTGGAAGAACTGGACTGGCCCGCACGGAGCCCTGACTTCAACCCCATCCACCTTCGGAATGAACTACAACGGAGATTGCGATGCAGGCCTTCTCGTCCAACATCAGTGCCTGACCTCATAAATGCTCTACTGACTGAATCGATTTATTCATTATGTCCCCCTCACATATTGACCACAGCATTTTGTGTATATAGCACACAGTGGTTGTAGTATGGGGTATTTTCTGGGGTGTTTTGTTTTATTTTGACCATGTTTATATTGGTTTTTGTAGTGTTCATGTCTTTATGCAGACGTAGTTTAAGCAATTTCCTTCGAGATTTATACGTTTTCTGATTCTGGTTCTGATTCTGATTTGGGCAGTTATGGTGCAAAACGACCTTCTGCTGAGAGATCAGCGCAAAAGTGATTTATTCAAGTTATCATTCGAAATAATTCCCTTTCTCCCAACCATTATGTTATTTACGCTTGTCTTTGAGTTTTGCGGGGATTTTAGAGGTGCCTGTTTAGAAGTATCCAGTGTCTGTGGGCGTGTGTGTGTGTGTGTGTGTGTGTGTGTGTGTGTAGGGAGTGACCGCCAGAGGGCGCAACAGACCCGTGCACTAATATTTAGGGCATTTTCTCTTCTTCATACAGTTCATCATATACCATAGGGATTGCCTGAACTTGCTGAACTTAAAATCCGAGCCTCCACAGACAAAAAAATTGTTGCACACTACAGTTTTTTTCCCCTCTTATCCATTTATTTCATAAACTGCAGATTTTTATATTCTCATTAAACACAGGAAAGTTGTTACATGTTAAATAAAACCAGTTAAAACCAATAAAGGAACTCAAATGGTGAAAAATACCATAAATTTTTGTTAACAAAGAATACGGAGTGTATCTATAATATATAAATATTACGTGAGTAACACCAAAAAGTAGAAAATCTTAATGTGTGCCAAAAACTTTTGACCGGTAGTGTATGTCCACTGTTCATCTTTCAACCAACGCGAATACACTGGTTTTTGTGGCGTCACAAAAACAGTCCCTTCAAAACGGACTGCCCTTGGGAGCTTAGTTTCTCTATCGTGTGGGATGGATAGCAGTTTAAAAACGTTAACAATGCTCATTTACAGCGGCAAACTATTTTATCTGAGAATTTGTACGTGATATTGACTCTTCAATATAAAGAAGATCTGAACGTTATAAAAGTAGCTCAGTTCAGATGGCCGAAGAGTGGGTTTGTGTTTTAATAATATGGTCAGATGTTTCAAGCGCATGCGTGCACGGGCCGGGTTTTACACACACACACACACACACACACCCACACACACACACGCAAGGAGAGGTTAATCTGCCGGTCAGCCACCTGTCGTGTCCCAACAGTCCAGTCTTTCTGTGTTTATCTACAGAAATAACCACAAACCCTGTAGACTGTGTAATAATTATTATACTGGACTGACACAGCCACACACACCTCAACGCAGACCTTTAAACCCACCGGACAGTGTGTGTGTGTGTGTGTGTGTGTGTGTGTGTGTTTGTGTGTGTCGGGGGCGGGGCTTAGCCCCGGTCAGTCTGGAATCCCAGCGCACCTTGTGTGACCGGAGGATTAGAGACCCGGGCTGAAACAGACCAGACCCCTCCAGAAACTACAGACAAAAACTCAGCTGTAAAGCAAAACTACTGACTTACTCAACTGGTTCCATAGGACTTCAGCTGACTGGACTTTCTGAAGGGTTTAATGGAATTTTCCCAGGAATTCTTTCACCACAGACTAACAGGTAAGGCCACACTGATGTCGAATATATATGTTTATATATCCCTAAACATACTGTGTTTCTGTTGTCTTTGTGGGATATTAATATTTAATACTTTATACTAAGAACAACGTTGGGCCACGGAATGACGTCAGAGAGTAAATGAAGTGGCCCAGTGTAGAGGATCACAGCCCAGAGCGAAAAATAAAATCTTAACAAGCCAGAAAATCTTGTTTTATCTGTTTGTCTGTCTGCCTGTCTATCTATCTATCCATCTATCCATCTACCAATCAATCAATCTATCTATCTATCCATCTATCCATCTACCAATCAATCAATCTATCTATCTATCTATCCATCTATCCATCTACCAATCAATCAATCAATCAATCAATCAATCAATCAATCTATCTATCTATCTATCTATCTATCTATCTATCTATCTATCTATCTATCTATCTATCTGTCTATCTATCTAAAGAAAAAGAGACTTGACTATGGAAAACAAATCTAATAAAAAAAACTGTTTCTTTTGAATACTTAACAAGTGAAAATTTCTCACTATATTAGCAGATAATGTTGCTTGATTCTAGTACCTCTTCTCTTGTTTTATTTTTATTTGACTTTATTTAGGTTTTTTTCTTTTTTTTTAGTTTTTCTTTGCAATGAGCTGGTGTTGTATAAAATTGATAGCAAATGTACGGTCATGGCAATAAAATGCATTGAATTGAATTGATAACCATGTAAATATCAGAGGCAGTGATGATCACACAAAGACCGTGTATGTAAACCCTACTTTGTTCTGCTAAAGTGGACCGGGAGCTCCTCTAAAACTGTAAACCTGCTTTTAAACATTCTTCTTGAAGTCGTGTACTGAGAAGGTCATCACGTTTCTTTCCCTAAGGTTCACTTATGACACATATGTAACGTCTTAGACTTAAATTATAACTAAAACCCTGTTTAGCTCAGCAGTGTATGTTTATTTGCATTCATTGTAATGTAAACCTGTGTATTTGGTGGCAGAAAGTATTTACTGCTCAGATAAATGGCGTTAAACGGTTTGCAGAACAGCCTAACACTTTTCCTCAGAACTGTGGTTTTATATACCATCATTCAGACGTCATTCATTTTTATTTGACCATTTTCCGACCCCATTTAAAATGAAACTTTTTGGTACTGTACCTTTAAGACGGATATATTTAAATTGTTCTGATTGGCTAACCAGGATTGCACTTCATTCAAAAAGCAGACCGAAACTCTCACATGTTAACGACAGTGTTAATAGGGGGGAGCTGAGCTGCTACAGACTGAATAAAATATGCAAATGTATTGGTTTTTGTGACATCACAAAAACAGTGAATTGAAAACTGGCTGTTTTTGCAGCTTAATTTCCAAATATCTTAATTTCCAAAATCTGAATGTGCAAACGAGTGACTGTTTCAGGTGGGTGGTAGTGGCCTAGTGGGTAAAACACTTACCTGATGACCACAGAATTGCAGATTCAAACCCAGCTTTCTACCGTTGTGTCCTTGAGCAAGACACTTAACCCAGGGGGACTGTCCCCGTTAAAAATGATTGTTAGTTGCTCTGGATGAGGGACTCTTCTAAATGCCACGCATGTTACATAGGTATACATCTTATCTAATAGAAAAGTATTTTTTATATGATATAAGCCCTTTAATAAACCTTAAGATAAAACTGTCCCTATGGATCGTAAAAGTAGTGGAATAATATCATCAGTTTTGATTTTTTTCAGAAAACATATCAGTAGCAAACCATGTACAACATTTTAAATACTCCAAAAGAAATACGTTAAACACAAACTTGGAAATGTAATAAACATTATGTAGCCACACTGCAGATTTGTCAGTCAGGTGTTTCTTAAGAGATCTGATGGAGACTTAACATATGCATTATCATGCAAATTATAAACTAATTTGCATTTTATTGGGAAGGTTGTGACACTCATGATAAAAGCACATCTACAGACAGTGGCTAGTATGAACTATCGTGTGAGGTCTAGAGTTAGATTGCTACTATGCCCCCACCAGAGCCTGTACTAAGGAAATCAATCTCTAATAACATTATGTAATGAATACTGGACCACGTGATCACTCATTCACACGCGACAGACAGGCCAACAGTGTAGGAACTGATATCTGTGCAACGATGAAGAGCCACAAACAACAATAACTATCAGAAAGTTGACATTGGGTAGAAAAGCTGAAAACCGAGCTCAAGTTAAGGTACTACTAGTGGAATTAAACAAAAGTACCAGAAACCAAGCTTGAGCGTCTAGTAAAAGAGTCATTTGAGAACTTCATCCAGCACCGATCAACAATTAACTAAAGTTTGCTGGCCCTCCTCCTCCTCCACCTGATCCTCCTCCTCCTCCTCCTCCTCCTCATCCTCCTCCTCCGAAGTTCGAAAGTGAGATGAAAGCAGGTCCAGATGTTGATAGAATCATAGAATCAAATAGAAGAGAATAGAATCAAACACAAAAGAAATGAGTCACTAAATGAGGAGGATGATGGAACAGAAGAAAAAGTCCAAAAACTACTGGAGTAATAGTAAAAGTCTTGCTTTCAAATAAAATGAACAGGCATACATCAAATATTTCCGTAAGCACAACGAGCTGAGTAACTGTAGACTATCGCTTTTGATGATATCTAGTAAGGTTAGGCTAAATTATTTTCATATTTTTTGCATACAGTGTAGTTTATCAGACGACTACTTTTACATCCACTCAAATACATTTTGAGGTACATTAAATTACACTAATGCTATATGTGTGGAAATAATGTCAATAAACACATAATAATGTTTGAAGCCCAGTGTCAATAAATAATGCTGATCTATCAACACTGAAGACAAGTTGAGTACCCAAGTTTAGTAGCATCACTGAAATGTTGCTAAACCAACATTGTAGACAAATTGACTGGCTTATAGCACCGAAATGCTAAACTGTTAAAACACCTTTGTTCTACAGAGCTCTAATTCTATACAAGTGAAATGCACATTTTATTTACATAAAGAAAATAGCAAGGTGTTCTGCCGTTCTACTCTATCATAATATAATATAGATATAATTAAACAGTGCAAACGAACCATAGACATAAACCTCAGCTGCCACAGATAACATTATGTCTATGTTTTACACCACACCTGTAATTATCAGCACCAAAATAGCTGCAAAATGTGCACTTTTTATGACACTAAACATTAACACGAACTCATTTGCTTGTGGTTTTCAGGCATGATGGTATTTTGATAAACTGTTTAGCTTATTTGTTTTCCTGGTTCTTTGAAACTGTGCTGAAGTCATCACACAGTTATACAGACCTGGAAACAGGCCATGAGATAATGTCATTTAAATATTGGCTGCTGTGTTAAAAACGTACATTCTTAATATGTATGTTCAAGTGTTCGACATACTCTGCAAACTAACCCAAATCCTCCCCTCCTGCTGTAATCTCACACACCTGACCCGATATTCAGACACTTCTTAGCCCTTGATCAGCCGGATCAGGTGTGTTAGATTAGGGCTAAACCCAAACTACACGGGCTGCTTGCTCTTCAGAAGCACGGCTGAACTGCCAAAAAAACCCCTGCATATTTTTCAGTCTTATCCTCTTTAATTCTTTAATTAAGTGCATTTCGAATAACACACACATTTACCTACAAATGTCTCAGTAACAAAGTAGTTTAACTTGATCAGCTTAATCTGAACACTCACCACGGCTGAGTAATGTGAAGTCACAAGAACAACTTCTAAAAACGCCTGGCTTTCATTAAAAGGAAACATTTACATTTAATTTTTCACATTTTATGGAACTAAATATGTAATCAAATTGGAAACACACTCTCGAATATTGAGAAGAAAACAATCCTCTTTATACCAGGAAATCAGGGCACATCTCTTTCTCTCTCTCTCTCTCTCTCTCTCTCTCTCTTTCTCTACCCCTCTCTCTCTCTTTGTCTCTTTCTCTCCCTCTCTGTCGCCCCTCTCTCTCTGTCTATGTGTGTGTGTCTTGTGTGTGTGGTGGGAGAGATTAGTCGAGAGATTGATGGATTTGTTGTGTGTCCTGACCCCCACCCCCATCCACTGGCGAGAGATTAAACAAAATCACCATTTCTGATTCCAATTTGGCAACACACTATTGTAGTTGAGTTGAGGCGATTCAGAGACAGGACTCATATTTATGTTTGGAATCCTTATATTAACAGATTTAAGGTACAGCAGCTGCTGAAAGGACACGTTTTCTAAGCAAAAGAAAAAATGTCAAAATGACACAAAATGTCTTTGATAGCTGACCATTCAATACAAATGTAGGAGAGGGAGATTAGCCAAAAAAACCTGAAATACTCCTTTAATATTTAGTTAGTATTTCTGAACCATAAATTACTCTCACAAAGCTGCCCGTTTAGCATACTGGCACTTTTCGGAGCTTAATGAAAAATGTCAAATCTACTTACAAAATAATCTGCATTTTAAAGTGACTTTCTCTGCTTGAGTGAGAAGTACGGTCACTTTTCACAGCATAATGAAAAATGTCAAATCTCTCTTTCTCTCTCTCAGCACTGGACCACTGTGTCTCCACCTGCAGCCATGACTGTGTTGAGGTAGGAATTCCGGGGAATGCTGTGGAATGTTGGGAATGTCGGAGCCGGGGCCTCCACCCTGTAGGGAAGAGCCTCGGCGTCTGCACACAGTCAGGAAGTCGGGCCTAAGTCTTAGTATAAACAACAAAAAAAAAAACATAGTTCCGGCTAAAGACTTAATCTCTAAAAGGAACAGTTCAATGTTTTGAAACTGCAGCATACAGTCAAAAAGAGTAGAAAACCCCATTGACTCAACTTACACTTAGAAGCCAATGACCAGGTGCTTCATTGGCTTTTATTATAAAAAGATTTAGCGTAAGTTTTCTTTGTTTTAGTTTATTTTTTTTAAGTACAGTGAAACGTTAATCTCTGAGAGTTGTATAGTCTGCTGTAATCCTCATTTTTGACTTGCTTTCCACCTTTTCCTTTCATGAACAGTAATATGTTCCCTCCGTATCTGGCCTTGTTGCTGCCATTCGGCCCCATTGGAGCGGAGCCAGCTGTCTGTCTGAGGTGCATTATGGTGTAGCTCGTCCCACTTACCGGCAGGATGATGGCATCTGTGGTCTCTGTTGGTAGCAGGGCCCTGAACCTAAAGGGTGTGGATCCAGAGACATGCATGATTGTCTTCAAAAACCACTGGGCTCAGGTACTCATTTATTCATTATTCATTCATTTAACCCTTAAAACAATCCATCCTATCCATCCATCCAACTAAATATCCATCAGCCCACGTATTTTCATCTATCTAAGACTGTCAGTTAAACATGGCATTCCTCTATTTGCCTGTATGTTCATCTGAAACTTAGTGGACAGTATATAATTTGGGACTGTTGGGGACAGTCATGGATTTGTCTTAATCAGCTTGCGGCTCATTGTGCTTTTTATGTTTAATTATTTAATGAATTACATTCTCCACTGACTTTCTGTAACTATGAGCCTGTGTCTCCCATCTTTTTTTCTATTTGTTTTCGATGCTGAAGGTGCTTAACTGCATTAAGAATGTTTGCAATAAAAACCATTTGCATAATTTCAGATCATAATAAAAGTTGTTCTCTTCTACTTACAAAAAAATCTGCGCTTTGTGAATTTCTCTTCTTGTTTTAAATATTTACGAGTGAAAAATCATAAAGAGCCATTTGTATGGCATATCCATGATACATTTAAGTAATTAATTGAAAATAATAGGCACTAATTTAGCACGATGGCACTGTTAACTAGCATTGATGAGTTAATCTGTTCATTTATTATCCAGTAGCTACTGTGAAACTACTGTGTTTGTTAGTTAAAAGAGGGAAGTAATGAGAGGTTAAGGTGTTAATCAGTGTGTTTTTCTCTCTGTTGAAGGTTTTGAGGATCCTGGAAAAGCATGACCCCACACGGCATAATGGTGGCACTGGCCTGCCGGCCTGCCGCTTGGGCCCGATCCCCGGCGACGAGGCGAGCGCCGTGCAGAATTACGTGGAACACATGCTCTTCCTTCTGATGGAGGAGGAGTGTGGTGTTGGTGGAGCCATGGGCCCCATCCTGGAGTTCGTGGTGGTGGAGAACGTGATGGAAAAGCTGTTCCTTTGGAGCCTCCGGCGGGAGTTCACTGACGACATGAAGCTGGAGCAGCTGCGCATGTACGAAATGCTGGTGGGCCAAGCCCGCCAGCCTCTGCTGCACCACAAGCCCATCCTCAGGCCCCTCATGATGCTGCTGTCTGCCTGCTCCGGACCCTGCGCCGCGGGGCCCTCCTGCGCCCTGGGACCCACCAGGAGCTGCACGACTGGGCCCACAGGCTCAGCAGTGGAGACAGAACTGGTGCGGCTGCTGCATCAGCTGTGCCTCGTTCTGGCACGGGACGCCTCCGTGCTGGAGCTTTTTTTCCACAGCAGTCAGGACCAGGGAGCCGCCAACTTCCTGCTCTTCTCACTGCTGGTGCCCTTCGTCCATCGGGACGGGCCGGTGGGCGCGCAAGCCAGGGACGCACTCACGCTCATCATGGCTCTATCAGCACGCAATGCTGTCGTGGCTGATCATATAGCTCAGAACACCTACTTCTGCCCGGTGAGTGGGAGCCACTGATTGTGTTGAGAGTTTCTGTGAGATTTCACTTTTCACCAATAACCCCCAAATGCAGTCAAATATCAACATATGTTTGTGTCTGAATTTTCAAGATTCATGTAGCTAAAAAGTACTAGAAGCTTATACCTGGCAGCTGGATAGTTATGTAGTTGCCCCTGCAATCAGAAGGTTGTGGGTTCGAATCCCGGGACACCCAGTGGCACCATTGGGATACCCTTGAGCAAGGTACCGTCCCCACACACTGCTCCCCGGGCGCTGTGTTCCTGGCTGCCCGCTGCTTCACTTGGTGAATGGGTTTAAATACAGAGAAGAATTTTGTGCTGTTCACACTGTGTACTGTGGCGGGTTCACACGTGACTATAAGGGGCTACTTTACTTACTTTACTTTACTTGACCTCACTATTAGCATTAAACTCCATGCATATATCACCACATATTTGCCTCAAAAGTACAAGATATTAAAGATGAATTCCACTGATTTAGTGAATCCAGATAGTGATCCACTGATCCAGATAGTGATCTCTGCAGTGCAAATATAGTTATTTTATTCACTGTTTAAATGACCAGTGAACCTACACATGTTTTCATGTGTTTAAAATGTTGATAATGATAAAAAAGTTGCAAAATCTTTTCTTCTGCCTTATGCCTCTCCACCATGCATGCATTAAAATATGTTAGTGCCAAAATTGTTATAACGCAGTGTCTTAAATATCACATTAAACCACTCTGTTTTCATCTTGTTCATGTAATTATGCTGAAATTTTGAAAATATCAGTGGAATGACCTTTTAAGTAAAATAGATTTGTTTCATGTTGTTTTTTGATGCTACATGACATACACCTTGAAATGGTTCTTTAGTGGGACGAAGACCAATTTTAGTGCAAATTTTGTTCATTGTCTAGTTAAAAGGTTCTCTGTATTGGAAAACATATTGTATATGGTTTTTCAAAGAACCTTTTAAAAATGGTTCTGTAGAGCAATTAAAAGGCTTCTGCAGTGACATGTCAGAAAACCTTTTAGTAATAGCAAACTGTGTAGCTAAATATCACAGACTTCAAACTGCAACATTGAACCATTCTTTTTTTCAACTAAAAAGGTGCTGCAATGCAGTTTTAAATGTGTGTTGATTTTGGTGTGCAGTTTGCTAATATCCTTGCAGTGCAAGAGTGACGAAGAAAACAATGTACATCTAATACATCTTGGCTCATTGACTGCATTAGAAATGAAACTTAAACTGTGTACATCTGATTTGTCCATTAAAAATGGCCTCCAGTTGTTTGAGCAGACAGCAGATAAAGACAGATGTTGCTCATTTTAATGGTCCGGTTGAGCCGTTTTGCTGCAGTACTTAAAACTCTAGTTGCTGCAATTTTTGATTGGGGCTTTAGCAACAGACTTAAGTGAGCCAGCAGATCTGACTGAGGAGTGATTATTCACAGACTGGCTGATCCAGAATCAGACTTCTGGCTGTGCGTGCACCTTCATTAATGAGACCGATTCATGCACAGGCTTTCTGTGTTTGAAGACGCTTTGTGAAAGCAGCGAGCCCGTGGCCACTTCCATAGTACATCTTAAAGCTGATGTACCTAATGAGGGTGATTTACCTACTGAAGTGTCTTACTGCACCACATTATGTGCAGTCGCCAAAAAGTGATGCTATTTAAGATCAAGACCTAAAAGTCAGTTTGCCGGTAGGTTTATGTTTTCATTTTCTTCACCCTAAAGTTATTTAACGCATGTGAGTAAAAACATAAGGCCTAATGTGTTTTATGTGGGTGACCACTGTGCTTAGTTATTTAATAGTGAAAGTAAACGTTGATTGTCCTCATTGTTTCATGATGTGCCATATTTAGCTGAAAGGCTAACGTGTTCTCTGTCATTTACAGATTTGGCAACCTGACTATAGTATCCAGTTTTAAAATAACTCCCTTCAATACAAGCTTTTTACTGAACATTATACTGAGCCACAAGGATTTGTGAAATTTTGGATGTTGGCTGATGGGTCAGATTTTTAAAATTTCTGTTGTATTAATAGTGATGGATTTGTGTAGTTTTTATTGACGGACAGATTTAGACACATACACACACACACACACACACACACACACACACACACACATACATACATATACATACACACACACAGTTTATGTGACTGGTGATGCTGGAAGGCCTGAGCTGATAAGCTCTTATGTAACAGTGTTAATATAATTGCACAGGAAAGAGGAAAGGGAGGAGGTGACCACTGTGACGTCCAGCGGGAGAGAGAATGAATAGTGAATGGCTTATACTCTGATGACTTAGACACTCGGTTGTGCCGGCCATGTTGAGTTACTCAGGGGTCACAGTCAGTGAGCTGGAAAATCAATGATGTAACTCCAGTAGCTGCCACTTGTTAAGGATAGGATATTAATATTAGAAACTGGACAGTTCAGGCTCTATATTCAGATTGGTTAATTATATTGGTTAAATGGGTTCTATAATCAAAGACATGAGTTGAATTCTTTATTCAAGATATTTAAAAACTTGTGCTGT
Source organism: Alestes dentex (assembly GCA_037576975.1). Classification (NCBI taxonomy): domain Eukaryota; kingdom Metazoa; phylum Chordata; class Actinopteri; order Characiformes; family Alestidae; genus Alestes; species Alestes dentex. The sequence goes on along the minus strand of JBBIGA010000132.1, from coordinate 4,082,876 downwards.
TCATGGATCCATTATTGACCATTATGTTGCTTGATGTATCAAATAATGTAATAAAATGTGTGCATCGTTTCCACGTGAGTAAATAAGTCACATTAACTCATTAATTATTGTCAAAAGTGGATGAAAGTATAAACTGTGGTGAGGTAGTGTACTGTTTCGGTGGGGACAACTTAATATCTCTAAAAAAGTAACCTTATAGAAAAAGGGAGAGAAATTATGTCAGTTATTGTTGCAAGACATTAATCTGGAGTAGTATGTTTGTCATGAAAATTTGAGACAATGTAAACAGTAGCCAGTGGAGACTGATGTATCTTATCCACTTTATTTTTCTGGCTGTTTTATAAAAGTCAAGCTCTGAGACATTCATCTAAATCCACTCATATAAAATTACTATAGCGCACAGCCTGCCCCGGCTTATAGTTTTGTTTGAACTCTTTAAAATGGCCTGATCCTTTTATTACTTTTTATAATATTTTCAATGAGCTAGGAGTAACAGCCATGTAGTTTGCACTGTAGCCAGTGTAGTTACTGAACTATAAGTGTGACTACTATAAGTGTGATCACCGTGGGATCTCAGGTCACCACCTTCCCGGGCCTGTTATCGCTGGTGCCCTGCGCCAGATTGTCCTCGACTGGTTTCAGCTCCACTCGTGCCCTACCCCCAAGTAGGGGCAACTGCTGCTTAAAGCTCTCCGGTGGAGATTGTTGCTCCTGATCCTGTTGTTTATGGACTACAGACTCTTTATTTCAAATTTACCTCTAGTGAAACCAACTCTGTTAGCTGTAGATGGCCTATCTGTCTATAATCTTGTTCATGAAAGCCTTCTCTTGTTATTTATCTCCATAAAGATTCTTGTTCCTTTCTCTCCGGGTCGACCTGAGGAGGATGGGTTCCCCTTTTGAGTCTTGGCTCCTCCCGAGGTTTCTTCCTCCAGCTGAGGGCGTTTTTCCTCGCTTCTGTCACCTTCAGCTCGCTCACTAGAGGCTTGGACCTCACTAGGGGCTTAAAGCTGCTTTGTGACAGCTTGGTTGTAAAAAGCGCTATTTCAATAAATTTGAATTGTATAATGAGCCTTGAGACATTAAGACGTTAATAGCCATGTTCAGTTATGAAAATAATGATGTTTTTAGCTACAGTAAAATGATAAACACGCATAACAAAAAATGAGACAGGGAGAGAGAGACAGAGATGTAGTTCTTCTGCTGTGATTCAATACAATCGGTGGATGGATGCCATAAAATTCCAGTGAATTTTGTGCCCACCCAGTTAGGCCTGACAAAAACACACACACACACACACACACACACACACACACACACACACACACTCCCAGCAGACTGGTGAACACAAAGGGAGCTATTTCAATAAAACATGGCGACTTCCTCCCCTCCTCCCTCTTAATCCGAGCTGGATTTTAATCCCAGTCACGGGATTTCTGCAGTTTAGAAATCGAGTGCTTTTTACTGCAGGATTATTCTGTGATTTTTTTTTCTCCTTGATGCCACTGACCCAAATAAATCCACGTGCAGACAGGGCCATGTGTGAGCAAAAGCTGAGACTGTGCATTTACATGATGTGTTGAGATGTTGCATTTTATAATGGAAGTTAATGTAACATGTATATTGATCCATTCATTACATCTTTTATATTGGTTTATTCATCATGATTTTTATAGTGTTAAGGGTTGGACATAGAACCTTTTATTCTGACAGTGACAACGTACATATATATTCACCCACAACAAACTGTCATGTACTTTTTATGCAGTCTGTTGGTTGTATCTTTTATTTTTCTGATATGTATGTATGTGTGTGTGTGTGTGTGTGTGTGTGTGTGTGTGTGTGTGTGTGTGTGTGTGTGTGTAGGTGCTTGCTACAGGGCTGAGTGGTCTGTATTCTTGGCTCCCAGCTAAGTTAGAGGTGTACAGTGAAGGATGGCACTGTTTAGAGCAGGCAGATTGGATTCAGGTGCCTGCACTCATCCAGTTCCTCAACTCTCTACACTTCTGTAGCACTGTATGCAAGGTGAGACACACACACACACACACACACACACACACACACACACACACATAAGCGACTGTGGAATCACTACTTTGATTTAATTAACTGCTTCTTGATGACTTGAATATATTTGTTCTTATTAATAACTTAATAAACAAATGTTAAACCCCTTATACCCCCTGTATAGTCTTATTTTAAACATGTTATTAGTAGTAGTACTAGTTTTACTATTACTAACAATTTATCATTATGAGAAATGTTCAGGTGCTGTTAGCACTGAAATACTGTGTGTTTTGTGTATGTGTGTGTGTGTGTGTGTGTGTGTGTGTGTGTGTGTGTGTTTTAGGTGGCCCACCCCACTATCAGAGATCAGCTGCTTGGTTACATCTATAATGGTTTTCTATTGCCCGTCATGGCCCCTGCATTACATAAGGTGGGATTGTGTGTGTTTTTGTTTCTTTTTTCTATTTTTTTGCATGAAAACACACATTGCTGCTATTAGGTCTAAGTGTTTTCTGTACTGTGTGTTGATTGGTCAGCTGACTTTAGAGGAAGTGATGACGACGACAGCTTATCTGGAGCTGTTTTTGCGGAGCATCTCTGACCCCGCCCTCCTCCAGACCTTCCTCATCTTCATCCTCAGACATCGCCATGACAACGTAAACATCCTTGATACACTGGTCAGCAGAATCAACACGCCCTTTCAGGTGTGTGTGTGTGTGTGTGTGTGTGTGTGTGTGTGTGTGTGTGTGTGCTGTCAGTGTAATGTCAATAAATGACATAAATGAATTAGGTCTAGTCCTAATGCACTACATTTAATTTATTTTGTTTATTACTATGTCTGTTGTGATATTAGACAGATTCTGATAGACCGCTGATACTGAGAGGGTACAATTAATTGCAATATTTCAGGTATTTGTGATTAATGTTGCAATATTTGAAAAACAAAATAGGAGTCAAAAACATACCATAAACTACATTCAAGTGGGGCAAATTATCGCAAACACCTCTAATCGCGTGATAGAAGACTGGCTTGTGTTTGTATTTAGTTGTGAATGTATTGTGCTGTGTGTCTTGAAGCCTTTAATTCTGTGTACTGCAGTTGGGTACAGTGTCTCTGGCTCTGTTCCGCACTCTGATCGGTCTGTACTGTGAGGACGTTATGCTGCAGCTCATTCTCAGGTAAACTCTTGCACTTGTCTTCTTCTTCAGGTCTTCATCCACTTACTTCCTTCATCTTCTTCTTGTCAATCTGTCCATCCACTAGTGGGCTCTAGACTACCAGACAAAATGATGCATTAGTTGCATGTATCATTTCTTTTCTAGTACATGGTTACTTCCCCTTGCTTTAATAACAGCATTAGCCCTGTCAGGTAAGGATTACACCAGAGTTCTTATTCATTTTAGCTCACAGTTTCACTCACTGGACCCACATTTCACAAGCTGTTCCTTATTAGGAGCACGGACTGAGTTCTGGTGATTTTGCTGGATGGTCAGTGTCCCGGTCACCTTTGTTTTACCAGGCAACGCATTAATAAAATTTTTTTTCATTACTAAATGAAAGTAAAACAGGCTTAAAACATTTACGGGTATTATTACAAATGTCCACATTTAAGTAGGGCTTTAAAAGCTGTAACAGACATAAATATGAACGAATGAATTCCAGTCATTAGCAGCAACAGTTTGGAAGGACAACAGGGCATCGGAGGTGCTAGAAATAGGAGGCTTTATTGTAATGCAACAAGAAGACTGTATTATATGTGGTCATGGAAAATTCCATTATATTCACTGAACCAGTCCCACGAGGACACCTGATCGTATTCATGCTGGAATATGGGAGTGTCAGTGTCGTGTTTTGTATAAAATAAGGTGGGGGAGCGGCCTAAAATGGACGGGACCTCGAGAGACTTGGATAACTATTATACACATAAACTGCATCCACATGACTGAATTAAAATGCATTTCTTTTTTTCTTGCTCTTCAAAAGCAAGTCCATTCGTGTTTGTCTTCCTTTCTTCACACTGTTCGTCTCTTGTGCCTGTTTGTAGGTACCTGATTCCATGCACTCACCTGCAGGGTCGTGAGCGGCGCAGACTGAGAGAGAGAGACTGTTACTCCTCCAGCGCTGCTGCGCTGCTCTCTCTCACTCCCTCCTTCTTCATCCCCAAACCCTGCCCCTCGCCAACGCTGCCCCCCAAACCAGACTACATCCTCTGGTCCAAGGTCACCGAGGGTCTCCTGAAGGGGAACATGGGTAATGAAGTTTTCTGAGATCAGCATTCATGGCAGTGTCTTTGCTAGTTTGGCTTTTTTCTTCAAGATTTCAAGATTCAGGACTTAAAGTACAAGTACAACATGTAGCGAAATGTGCCCCTTAACAATTTAACAATTTAAATGAAGGAGAAATTTAAAGAGGCTAAACTAAGGTAATAAAAATATATATTCCAAATAAACATTACAAATAGAAACAAGATCTGTACACCGTGCAAAAATGTAACAGAATAGAATATCTATGTGCTGTAAAGTGCAGTGTGCTGATTTACTGGTTGATGTATAGAATTAAATAACAGATGGCAGGTACAGTGAGGTAGTGAGCTCAGTTTGACTTATAATAACCAGGTGAAAGTCCTGGTTAAGACTCTTATGCTTTTTAAGGTGAGGTGACTTTCAGTTCTGACTGGTTTATTGCATGTTACACCAAAAACAAACCAATAATTAAGAGCGTTAGGACAGCCTTTTTGCACTTTGCGCTGCGCCATGTCTGTTTTTTCTGCCATCAAATTAGCAAAATGGATTTGGGCACACATATAAATGTTAGTTGTGCCTTGCGCTTTACTCTTTGCCTTGAATTGTCAAAATAGAGCATTAGAACTCTAGAGTTTAGAAATTACTTTAAACAAATAATTTTCCATCTGTATCAAGCTATACAATTCACAAATCTCACAAATTTGATATTGAAAATTTAGAGCTTTAATTTCTCTGCTACAAGCAAGAAATAATTCCTATAAAATGACAACACACTCTACAACACACTTTTGCAGTTGATGTAGCTGCAACTTGTGCATTTCTGGCATTCAGTGTTTCTAATTGTAATGCTGCCTTTCGTTCCAGGGCTTGAAGACCTTTTCTCAGGTGGGGACGGTGGAGGACATTCGCGTTTGATGAACTCAGAACCCTTGATGGACAAGAACTACCTCCACTACCTGAGCGACGCACGCAGCGTCATCAGCACCAGTGTCCAAGCATGCCGAGCATGGTCCGCCCCCTATGATGGACTTAACCCCGTGCCTGAGGAGTACCGGGGGGAGGAGGAGTGTGACGACCGAGAGGAGCAGAAAGAAAAAGATGAGAGAGATCCATCTCTCGACACTCCTCTGACCCAGCCTCCTACTCCACAGCCCCCCTCCGAAACCAGTTCGACCACTGAGCGAGAGCGGGGCGGGACGTTACTGGAGCTGGAATGGGACGATAGTTATGATGCTGCTCCAGATACAGAGGACAACCAGCAGAACTCAGAGAATTCCCATATTTCGGAGCGCCCAATACCGGATGATCCCCCAAAACACATACAAGAGATGCGGAAAAATGCTATCATGCTGATCCGGGGGTCTTACATTGAAGAGTCCGATTTCCAAGATGACGTCTTGGTTTATAGTCTCATTGCTCAGAAAGATGCAAAAGACGACTGCAGAGCGTCCCTGAAAATTACTCGGAATCAAAATCACATCCGGTCACACAGCCACGTGCAAACTGAAACGAACAACAATACGTACCTTCACATGTATAGCAGTACACAGAATCACATACACAATAATATACAAAAGCACATGCACAATAATATAATGAACCACACACACAATAGCCTACACAATCCTAAAGCAGGCCTTGAGAATTATTTGGAATCTAGCAATATCAAAAAAGGCCTTGGGTCCTGTTTGGAGACGAGCAATAATAGAAGGAATAAGGAATCAGAGGAACCTTTAAAGCTGTTAAATGGACATCTTGCTGAGGAAGAGATGAAGTGCTTGGATAATAAAACTGCTTCGCAAGAGCAAGATTCGTCCAAGGTCCAAGAGCAGGACTTCATTTCCCAGTGTCTCCAAATCATCCGCACTTTGGGAGGGAACGAAGAGAGCGAGGTGGAAGATGAGGTTGATTTTCAGCGGCTAACTGGCCTCCTGCATGACGAAGAGGATGAAGTGGACTTCGGTTCATTTTGTAATGATGATTACGAGAATGACGGCGAGGGGAGCGAAGGGTCAGAGCAGAAGGAGAGCGATGAGAGGAAGCACGGTGTCCCGTTTACAGGTGAGTTTGCTTTCAAACACCTGCTCTGAGAGAATTATACACATGTTGTGAGATGGTCGGAGTAAGCTGGCTGTGGTTAGGATTTCTGTAAAGTGTGTTGATGAGGTCACGCGTGGACGGAGGTGGTTCTCGTCTGCTGTAACCCTCCTACACGCTCACCTACAACCATTACCACACATCTAAACTTGCCAGTGTAAAAATAAAAATAATTGTCACTTCGTAAAAAAAAGTAGTTCTCTGTGTATGTTCCATTGCACATGTACAGAACACATTCAGATGTATCATTGCACAATACGTCTGTTTGCACAATATGCTAATTCCACCTCTCAACTACCTCATCCATGCACAGTTTTTTATTTCTCTCTATATATATTTCTTTTATTACACAGAATATTTTTTTTTTCTTTTTCTTTTTAGTCAATTTCTTCTTCTTTTTTTCCCCCCCTGATGATCAGATGTTCTGTGTTTGCTTTAATCCTGCGGCTTTTTTCCAGTCAGCTGTGGGTGATTATGACCTTTAAGTAATCCTAGGTTATCTATTTTGGAATTTTGCAAAGCTTTAGGTGTCATTTGGGGTACATTTCACTGCACGTTGTACTTGTATAACTGTGTGTGTGACAAATAAAGACTCTTAAATTTTGAATGTGGAACGTCAAACCGAATAGAAAGGCATACCAGGTGGATTCTTGAGGGAATGACAAAGTGTGTGTAAGGCTACACCCAGTCAAAAGCGGACTACTTTAAAGAATTTTAAATAGAAATATAGATTGGATTTGGTTTAGTTCAGTTTTTTCCTCCCTGTTCCCTCGCTACAAAGTTCTTCTACGTATAGGTATGTGCAAACTTTTGAGCGGCCATGTTTGCGTGAGGAAAATGCCATGAAGCCCTGGCTCAGATGCCTTCTCCCATCTCAGTCCAGTGCACACTTTTTGCTTTGTTTTTGATCTCCTTTATTATGAGATGTGTTTAATTTCTTTTTTCAGTGTTCTTAAACATGGCTATTCAGGTTCCCTGGCAGAGACCTCTAAGACTGTACTTCCTGCTCTCCATTTGTTAGGTCCCTTCATTAGCGTGTTGCTGTCCCGGCTGGAAAACATGCTTGAAAACTCTGCGGAGGTGAACCTACTAGTAACGGGGATTCTGGCACAGATGGCATCATATCCACAGCCCTTGCTGCGCTGCTTCCTCCTCAGTACTCGGCCTGAGTTCCAGCCCAGAGTTCGCTCTCTCTATCAGGTACCCACAGCACAGAGGCCTCTCACTGACTTTATCCTGCTACCTGCTGGTATCCCAGTGACTCACCAAACATGATGCTTTCTTTATAATAGTTGACAAAATGCATTCAATTTAGTGTATAATGGTGTCCGTTATTTAATAAAAGGCATCCAAAAATCTGAGGACACGGATCTGTAGATGAGTGGTAGTTCTGCTAAAGATGGCTTTGCAATTGTCATCACTTTTCAAAGGCAGAGGAAGAGAAAAGTCAGTTTTTAATGCTTGATTTAATTCTTGACTTCTTCTGAAGTAGAAAGAAGGTTGAACAATTTTGCTGGCAGTGCCACTCCTGCGGGCCCCACAACGCAGTGGGTAGCACTGTTACCTCACACCTCCAGGGTTGGGGGTTTGAGTCTGTAGACCCCAGGGATAGGCTCCTGGTACCTGCAACCGTAGAAAGGAATAAGCAGTTGTGGAAAATGAATGAATGAATGAAAGCCACTCCTGCCTAATTTTGCTCTCATGGTTCAACATTTGCACATTTTCTTTATGCTCAGAGATGAACACAGTGAACCTGTTAGCAGCCTTTTTCAATCTGAAGGGATGTATTGTGGCAAAATTCACTGGTAACAAGCCAACTCTCCCTCTAAAAGCACCCCTCAAATTCCTGAAGTCTCTGATCTTTTAACATTTGGAATGCAATTAATAACACAACCAAAATAAGCTAGCTAAAAATGTTTGGGTTACTTAAGAGATGGTGTTTTCCTGCAAAAGGTAACATTTTCATGACCTGTAGTGCGGCCCCAGCTCCAAGCCTATCTGGAGTTTTTGGGGGGGAATGTTTAGCCATGCGAACTCACGTTACTTCCATGGAATTCCAATAAACTTGTTGTCTAATTAATATTGATGAGTGCATCATCCCCCCCCCCCTAGTTTAAGCTCCTCAATTTTTTTTTTTTTTTAGAAATTTCACAAAAATTTTAATGATTGTCTATAGACGATCACATCTGAAGACTCTCTTTCTTTTCCTCTTAGTTTATGTGTGTAATTCTTTTTTTTTATATTACCTGAATCATTGCAGGTAGTGGGGTGCATGTCAGGTATCTCACAGCAGAAACGCGTGTCTTTGTATTTCAGGTGTTGGTGTCTGTTGGTTGCCAGATTGAGCAATATGCAGCATCTAGGCCTGAGTTTGCTCAGATGGTGAGAGATGCTGCTCAGTACCTGCTACTCAAAGACCAAGCCCTAAAGGATAGAGGTAAAGATTACTTGAATGTGGGTTTGCTTGTATGTTTATGAGCCGTTTTGCTCCAGTCTTGCCTTCTCCTTCGTTCTGTGTCCTGTTTTCCTACACTGTGTGTATGAGTGTGTGGAGGGATAAGGCTTTAGAGCTGAAATCACTGAGATGATTAGTAGAGAAGAGATTGCACTAATCTGGGAACCATCAAGTCGGCAGCCTCTAGTCAACATACTGCCCTGACTGGCTCACGTGTCTAGACACACTACCTGGCACACGCCACAATACTGTATCTATATAGTGTTGAGAATGAGGTTATAATAAAATAATTCTCTGTAATTAATCGTATTATGATAATATGGCAAAATAATTATGCAAATAGATAATTACAGTTTATATTTATCCTTTAATAACTCATTGTACAAAAAATATATGAAAAATTAAATAAAATGTCTTAAAATAGACTTTTCTGAATAGTTTGTAACTTCTGTAATGTTTGCTTCTTCTCTTGACAACCGCCCACCTCTGCACCCCAGAGCGGGATATCCTGCAGGAGAATGGGGTTGGATGGATTTTGAATGGACATGTCCCAGGACGGATCCTGAAATCTCTCCCTCCCTGTCCCAAGATCCCGCCCCAGTCCAGGAATAGAGTGTTTGCCACGTTCCTCTATGCAGAGTTCCTCAAAGAGCTGGCAGCCATTGCACAAGAACACTCCATACTCCCTGACTTACCCACAGAGGAGTAGAACCTCCATTAAATGCACTATCCACACATTTACAGCATGTCAAGAACAAATGCACAACCTCAGTACAATCTACATTGAAGGATGACCTTTTTGCAACATTCAAATGCAAGTGTATGTATCAGTTTTCCTTACCCTGGCCAATTAAAAAGATCCACTTGGTTTAGGTAAAAATATCATTTTTTTTCTATTTGTTTTGTACTTCTTTTTTTCAATTGTCATTTGTCTTACCTGTTGCACTTTTTTCTGTTCATTATGATCCTATTGGGTTTTTCTTAACGGTGAGTATTGATACATCATACTCAGAATGTAGCAGAATGAACATATTTGCCCACAATTACTCAGTTAAAGCTGCTAATTAAGGGCCTTATTTACTAAATCTGTTGCATACAAAATGAGTAAAATGGCATGTATGTTCCTGCTCTCATCAGTGATCATGGTAATCATATATTTAGTGATTGATTACAATATTGTAATATACCTGCACTCCTTAATAAATATGGCCCTAAGGAGCTACAAGAAATTTGCTTGGCTGGGACTTGATCTAGACATGCAGTGTGAGGAAATACATATTCAGGCACTTTTGATTTTGTCATTTAATATACATCCAGTGCATGAACCCACTACAGATTCATGTAGATAATGTCTTACTTTTTACAAGAACAAAAGTATGAACAAAAAATAGGTATTCATAAATATACACATAAAATTGCACCTGGTGTCATAACGAAAGACGTGGCAAATCAGGATGAAGGAGCTTCCTGAAGTTTGCAGGGACATTTGAAAGGAAAAAAGCTACAGAGCCCTAATAAACATCATCATAAACATTAAACATCACTGTCAACTGGTTCAATAATATGCTGGTAGAAAGGTCATAATCACCCACAGCTGACTGAAAAAAGCTGCAGGATGAAAGCAAACAGGGAGCATCTGATCATCAAACACTCAGATAATCAGATTGAAGTCTTTGGCAAAACTTCACAAGGTCACTTTCTGAGAAATAAGGGTTGCAAATAAGTGATTTGTGGTGGTGGCAGCATCCAGTATAGGGCTGCTTCTCTGCAAACAGACTGATATATTGCTCATAAATTGAGAAATGTATTAGAGGAATTTTGAGTCATCAAAAAATGGGAGATGGTGAATGTTTCAACAAGACCCCAAAAACACAAAATAACAAGCTTGGATTCTTAAAACCAAGGTAAAGATTCTTGCATCGCCAGTGTGTTTAATTCTGAAAAGCTATGAAGGATTTTGAAATTGCGAGTCCACCAGAGAGACCCTTGTAACCTTGGGGAATTGAAGATGGTTTGCCATGAAGAACAAGTCAAAACTAAACTACAAAGCTACAAAAAGTTAATTACTATAGACTGTTCAGCGCTGTAATTGCCAAAAATGGCACTGCAGCCCAATTTTAAGGTTAAAGATTTGTGGTGACTGAATATTTATTCCCTATCCGGTCTGTGTTTGAAACATATTTTGGTTTTTGTTTACAAATACATGTCTTTTTATAAATGACTGTAAGCATAAAGTCAAGAAATGAGTGAAAGAGAAAAAAATGCACTGGAAGTATAATAAATTACAGCGTCACTTTAACAATGAGATTAGACATACCTCATCCGTAATTGGTTACACTTCCCATGTGTATTTGAAAATGCATTTATAAGTATTTGCATGTTTGTTTGTTCTTTTTGTTTGTGTAACTTTTCTTATTTTCATGTGTAGCAAACCAGACTATATTATCCTGATGCTGCCATTTCTAAAGCTCTTTTAAAGATAGGTGCCGGCTGACATTCTGAAACTCTTGACAAATGAAATTGGCATGTTACGGTTTCACAGCAGTGGAACGAAAATGCATAATTGAAAGCAATTGCTTTCCATCATAATGTGTATTAGGTGATCAAAAGATAAGCCAGCAGACCAGCATTTGAATGTGAGTTTTTGGGTTTTGATTGAACATAACTGATAACTGAAAATGTTGAGTTGTCCAGTGCCCTGAAACATTTCTGAACCACTGAAAAGATGCCATTAGCTCTACAAGGCCATTGCCGTCTTTAATTGTTTTTAGGAAAAATGCTTTTGAGACCTTTTCTATTTTATGTGAACTTTTTTAAGGCCTTGTTTTGGTACAAATTTGCACAACCAGTGTTCAAAATGAGACAAGTCGGGAGTTTACAGCGTTTCTGTGACTGACATTGCTTGCATGTTGCTAGTGGTAGCGTTTTTATTCAGAATGGACTCTTTTGTGAGTATACTGCCCCCTTGTGTTGGTTAATAAAACAACTGTGTGTTATCAAACGTGTGTATTTGATTTTGCATGAAGTGTCAAGGCCTTTTCGGTACATATGTGCAAAGCCAGTACTGAAATTATTCAAAGCAGTCTTTTTCAAAGTGAGTTTGGTCCGGAGTTTACATTGTTTTAAACACTGTTAGCATGTTATAATGAGTCATTTTATTATTTTAATTTAAACAGTCTTACCAACAACAACAACAACAACAACAACAACAGCAACAACAACATACACACACACAGAAAAGTATTGGGGTGCCTGACCATTACACCATCAGGGTCTTTAATGACACTGTATTCAAATACATAGACTTTCCACAAGATTTTCTGTGGGAATTTGTGCCCATTCATTCTATAGAGCATATATGAGGTCAGACACTGATGTTGGATGAGAAGGTCTGGCTCACAGTCTCTGTTCCAGTTCATCCCAAAGGTGCTGGATGGGGTTGAGGTCAGGACTCTTTTAAATAACGGACGTCACATCCAGTTAGTTGTGGATCAGTGAGGCTTTTTATTTGATCATAATATTTTCTTCATATTGCTTCTTTAAATACTAAATTTACTGCTTTGCAAATTTTTGACTTTTTTTTGTTGCATAGTTGGTGTTATGTTTCCTAATACATTAAACGCAAATAAACAAAAATGTTGCAGAAAAGGCTGAGTTTAAGTTTGTCTTATAGAGAGTATGTACTTATTTGCGAGTCAAAAATCACCAAAATGAGTTTTCAGGATCACACTGGCCTCACTAATGCTATAAGATGCTCTTCTGTAACAGAATAAAAAGCTGATTTTTGTAAGGCGAAAATTAACATCAAGTCTTGTGTTTCTGTTTGACTTAATTCAGCATCTCCCTTTTAATTGTGCACATTTGAAATTATCAGAGCATGCTTTGCTCTGTCTGTTCATGTGAGGTCTCTGAAATTTTGTGAAAAGATTAGCTGGCTAATAGGCATTAACTGCCTCTTTCTTTTGTGGAGGAGGTGTGGGCGCTGTTTCTAAGAAGCCAATGCCTTTTTTCTCTCCACCTCACTTCTGCACAGGAAGCGATGTTCGTGTCGATGTCAGTCATGTAGTACAAAGAAAGCACTGTTTTTGAGTGACATATCACTTGTGACCAGGTCTCAGTTTCTGTGCTTTTTGGCTTTCAGGGCCAACAAGCAGACATCATGTCAAGGGGATATTTTGTGGGTCTGTTTGGATGGATTTTTGCTATTGTCACTTGTGTTCTACCAAGGTGGAGGATCACCATTTTTATTGGGGCTAACATGGTCCAGTCCTCAATCACCTTCGAGGGCATCTGGACCATTTGTGTTCTGCAAAGCACTGGACAGATGCCGTGTAAGGTCTATGACTCCACTCTGCCTCCATCTTCAGACCTGCAGGCAGCCCGGACCATGACCGTCATCTCCATCATCACAGCAACGCTGTCTTTGACGGTCTGCATCATGGGCTCAAAGTGCACCAGCTGCACTGGAAACAAGACATCAAAGAGCAAGGTCATGATCATCTCTGGTGTCTTCTTTATTATCGCTGGTCTCCTGGTGCTCATCCCTGTGACCTGGACAAGCAACAAAATCAGCCAGGATTTCTACAATCCCACTATGCCCACACGTCTGCACAGTGTGCATGGAGCATCTCTCTACACAGGCTTTACAGCAGCTGTTCTGCTCTTCATTGGAGGAGCCCTGCAGTGCTGCACCCGTCCCCCAAAAGGAATGGAGGCAAGTAAAGTGGCCCCTATAATCACACGAGAACACACCACAGCACACAGTGTGAACAATGTGAAATTCTTTCTCTGCATTTAACCCATTCACCAAGTGAAGCAATTCAGTCATTAAATGGAAATTCTGCCTTAAAAAAAACTTAAGTCCAATAAAGTATTAAATTTTATAGGTGATGTGCTATTTAGAAAAATTCATTATCTGTACCCTTGGACCATTCCTCTTGGTCTGTTAATCAGTCTTTACCTGCTTCACATTATTCAACACATTTTAACACAGATCAGCCAAAACTGAAAAAGATAATTGGCTGATTGTGTGTTTTGAGGAAATAATCTACTGTTTGGCTGATTGATTGTTCATGTCCGGTATATTTCTGAGCAGAGATGAAGACTGAAGATGAGGATCAGGTAGCCCCACTTTACTCTTTGCTTGTTGTCGGCCAAAGCCAAAGCAACAGTCCTCAGATAAAAACTCTCCTGTATAAATGTGTGTGCTTTTCATTAGTCATTATGTTACTGCCATCTTGAATGAGCTGCCTGCTTAATTAAGCTCATGTTGGCCACTCTGAATGCCAGAAATATATTTGATGCTAAATGTGTTATGTTGCATTGTGTTGCATTTTGGGTCTAAAAGCTATGAAAACACCACCCCAAAGAAGAGCCCTGTATCAAGTGGTTTCCTCTCTTTGTCATGGTCTATGAGCATATGTTGCACTGGAATCATGTTCTTATTCTTATTGCACAGTTAGCAGCACAGAAAAACCACAGTAAGTAAGTGTAGAATTGTAGCAGTGACTGGTGGTTAGGGTGCCTGTACTGGCAGTAAACAGACTTACAGTAGAGTGCAGGTGCTAACTGAGTGTAGTATTGTATAGCTTACAATTTAAGCAGAATGAATGACATAAAGTGAGGTAGTTGATAGCATAAAGTGAGGTAGTTGATAGTATAAAGTGAGCTAGTTGATAGCATAAAGTGAGGTAGTTTATAGTATAAAGTGAGGTAGTTGATAGTATAAAGTGAGGTAGTAGATAGCATAAAGTGAGGTAGTTTATAGTATAAAGTGAGGTAGTTGATAGTATAAAGTGAGCTAGTTGATAGCATAAAGTGAGGTAGTTTATAGTATAAAGTGAGG
>JBBIGA010000132.1:3965684-3987222 GCA_037576975.1 Alestes dentex | reverse complement strand
CTCTCTCTCTCTCTCTCTCTCTCTCTCTCTCTCTCTCTCTCTCTCTCTCTCTCTCTCTCTCTCTCTCTCTCAGGGATCTGACTGCAGAGGATCAGATAGCTCTGCTGAAGTCCAGTGCTATAGAGATCATTATGCTGCGCTCCAACCAGTCCTTCAGTTTGGAGGATATGAGCTGGAGCTGTGGAGGACCGGACTTCAAATACTGCATCAATGACGTAACTAAGGGTGAGATACTGGACGCACATCAAATATTGCATAAGAAAAGCATTAAATGCATCTGCGATGTGATGCAGCCGTCTGGAGGTGTAGGAAGCCGGCTACACTGTGCTCACATTTTTTTTTGAGCAAAGTAATCTAATACTAAATTTCTTTGTTAACAAAAGTATGCAAACCTCTGATTTTAGTAACTGGAGTTACTGAAAGCCCCCCATGCATCAGTGACTTCAGCTTCAAATATTTTCTGTAGCAGCTGGTTAGTTCCACACATCAATAGGGGATTTTGGCCTATTTCTTCTCACAGGACTGCTTGAACTCTGTGATGTTTGTGGCCTTTTTTTGCAACGTTGCGCTTCAGGTTCCGCCACAGCTTTTCTATTGGATTATGGTCTGGATTTAACCATTTCAAATTAACATTTCTTCTACCTCAAAAACTTTGCTGCAAGACCCATTACATGTTGAGCTTCGGTTCATGGACAGATACACTGGCTGTAGAATTTTCTGATGTAATGCAGAATTCATCAAATGAATGGCAAGGTATCCTGGTCAAGCGGCAGCAAAACAACCCTAAACCATCATCCTTCACCACTGTGTTTCACACTGGGGTGACGTTCTTATGTTGAAAGTGCAGTATTTAGTTTTCGCCAAACATAACATTTCTCATTTATGCCAGAATGTTCTGTTTTGCCTTATCAGTTCACATAACATTCTTTTGGCACATCCTGGTGGTCTTCTGGAACCTTAAAACAGAATTAATCGCAGCAGTGTTCTTATTGGAGAGTAATACATTCCCCACCATGCTCAGTGTTCATGTTCAGAGTTTTCCTGATCGTTACTGAGCACTGACCTCAGCCAGTGCAAATGAATCCTGCAGGTTCTTAGATGGGATCCTGGTGATCTTTGTAATCATCTAGAATGTTGTACACCTTGTTCTTGGAGTGATTTTTATTGGATGACTACTCTTGAGGAGTCTAAAAGAAATTTAGTAAAAGTATATAAAAGTGAGAAACAGTAATTTTCTCTCTTTGATTGGTTTGCAGTCTCTCTTACTGAAGTGACATTAAAAAAACATATATAGATGGAACCTATTCCAGCCTGATGGGCATCGATAGCTGTTTTTTATGAGATCCTCAGCAATGTCTTTTGATCAAGATAAGTCGTGCGCTCACAGGTGTGTGTAGGGATGAGCAGATTGTAATAGTAAAGTCTTATAAATGGCGCAGGGTCATCCACTCTCAGACTGGCTTGCTTTCCAGTCGATTGATCCTTCAGGCTATAATTGTGTCCTAAAACAAACTGATTCTCACTGAGAGGCATGGAGAGATTTTCTTGTTGCCGTCATTTGGCTTTTTTTCTGTCTCTGTCTCTCTCTCTCTCTCTCGCTCGCTCTTTCTCTCTCGCTCTCTCTTTCTCATTCTAAAGCTTGATCGAGAAACTTGATGTTATGACTTAGCTGAAGATCTGATCATATTTTAGATCTGATTTATGTAGAACTTAAGAGAGTTCTAAAGGGTCCACAAATAGGGCTGCAAAGAAAATTTCTGGTAAATTTCCGGAAAACTTTCCAGGAACGTTCCATGGGAAGTTAAGCTGGGGAATTTTGGATATATTCCAGGTTGGAAACTGTCCATGGGAATTAATGGGAATAAATGTGAATTAATGAGAAGTAAGCGGAAAATTGGGGTAATTTATACAAACTGTACCATACGCAATCATATATATGAACATGTTCTTTTGTCATGAGCAGACATTTCGAACGGAAGCAGAGGAACTTTTATCTGGGTGGTATTATCTGATGGTTTTAAGGCCTGGGGAACCTTTGGGCACTTTGGTACTGTTAACTCTTTGCACAGTATTTGCAAATGTACACACCCTTTGCTTCTACATTGGCTAGGGTGACGTATATCCACATATCAGTGCATGCAACCTGGTTCAGTAGAGTAAGATGTAGAAATCATATAATAAACACTAAAGCAATGCCATGCATAGATACATAAATAGTTAGCTGAACCATAAGAAGGTCCATTGACAACATTTCACAATTGATGTTGAATAAATTAATAGAAACAGCTTGTATGAATAGATGAACACTCCTAAATCAGCATGCTAAGTCAAACTGTCTTCTACATTTGTGTATATATGAAATATGGCTAATAGTGGGTAGAAGAAACATCACAGTTGAGCTTGCTAGCACTGTGATAGCTAGACTCTGAAATTAGGTTGAAATAGGGTTAGTAAGATTACATTTAACATCTAATTTATCAGCTAGATAGCTACTGTATAAACAGTATTTGCTAGTTAAACTTTAATACCATAGATCAAATATATTTACCCCAGTCATATTATCAAAACCTACTTGACTGGATGTAGTCCGTGGGCTCAGTGACACATGCAGCAGTGTGGCTTCAGCAGTCCAGCTGTAGGGTGTAGGATAGAATCTGTGCATGTGATGCAGGAATGCTCAGTGCATGTAGGGGGGTGGCCTTAATAGCCCTGCAGTAAGTAGTGGTTGTTTTAACCAAGATTATGCTGCAAGATGTTTTTTTCCAACTACATTTAAGTTCCCTGTAATAGGCTACCTTGCAATTTTGCAATTTCCAGTTTCCCATTAATTCCTATATATTCCAGTTAACTCCCATATATTCCCGTTAACTCCCATGGAAAGTTTCCAACTTTGAAAATTCCTGGAATTTTGCAACCCTACTCTCAAACTCCTCCGTGACTGTAGCCTCTAGCACATACAGCTTGTGGATTCTTGTTACAGTGGATGCTCTTTGAGAGGAACTGGAGCTTTCCACGTTGCCGTTTCTTTTTTCTGTAGATCTCCTGCAAGCACTGTCCAATGTAGTCTCCTGAAGGTGCTATATGTATAGCTTTAAAACTCTTTAAAATATTTTTAATTAGAGAGTTACAAATACAGATTATTTAAGAGTAACTTGCAGCAGCTCTCAGCTTTAGTCTGACTACTATGGGTGGTACAAAGGGTCAAATCAAGGTAATTTGTCAGTGGCCTTAAATATTTGCTGCATTAATTTGTGACGCTAAGGCATTAACACTGACAAAACTAGATATTACTCAAAATATCACACTCTAATTTTTTTTTTTACATTGACCAAAATAAAACCTCAGCTCTAAAATGTACCATTTTTGCTGTCTGTATGTAAAAGAAATAACATAAATCTCTAAAGAATTGCTATAGAACTGAATCACTTTGAGACACGCCTACTGCATAGTAGTAATGTGATCAGGATATATGCATACATTAACTCTTGGCCAAGGTGGTACACCAGTAAAAAGGACACAACAGCTCGTCTGAAGCTTGTGAAGGATGGTATAATACCTGAACAGTTTGAAAACACCTTTACGTATACTCTTTTTTTTAAATCTCCATCTAACTTCAGTTTGCTCCATATTATAAATTAAAGGGTACACATACGTTAATATGAAGAGTGTCTAGATTTCAAATACACACGCACTGTTGCACTCACGTACACCACCTCTCTTCATTGCAGCTGGTCACACTCTGGAGCTGCTGGAACCATTGGTGAAGTTTCAGGTGGGGCTGAAAAAGCTCAACATGCATGAAGAGGAACATGTGCTGCTCATGGCCATCTGCCTCCTGTCTCCAGGTGTGTGTGTGTGTGTGTGTGTGTGTGTGTGTGTGATTTTAATCACTGTTTCTGAGGAAAATGAATAGTTTCACACCAGTTCATCTGGTTTTGATGTAATGAATGTTGATGCCTCAACTACTATATATTCATTCTCTCCCTCCCTCATACCCTCTCCCTTCCTTCTTCTCTCTCCCCCTCTTTCCCTCTCTTCCTCTTTCTCTCTCTCTTTCTCTTATTTGTCTTTAACTTTTATTTTCTTTTAATGCTATTTCTCCTTTCTTTTCTATCTCTCCTCACTCATTTCTCTCTTTACTATTTATTTCTCCTCTTCTTTCTCACTCACTTCTGTCTTTACCCTTCTCCTTTCTCTCACTTGCATTCTCTCTCTCTCTCTCTATCTGCCTCTCTTGTAACGCATCTTTCTTTCTACTCTCTCCCTCTCTTCCTCCCTCTTCTCTGTCTCACTCGCTCTCGCTCTCTTTCTCTTTTCACTCATCTGTCTTTACCCTCAATTTTCCTCTTTCTCATGCTCTCTCTGTCTCTCTCAATTTTCACTCATCTTTTTTACCCTTCATTTCACCCCTCTCTCTCTCTCTCTCTCTCCCTCCATCTCTCTGTTTCTGCCCTCAGACCGGCCAGGTGTGCAAGACCACGCCCGTATAGAGGCTTTGCAGGACCGGCTGTGCGAGACTCTGCAGGCCTACATCCGCATCAATCACCCGGGCGGGCGGCTGCTGTATGCGAAAATGATCCAGAAGCTGGCAGACCTGCGCAGCCTTAACGAGGAGCACTCCAAGCAGTACCGCTCGCTCTCCTTCCAGCCCGAGCACAGCATGCAGCTCACGCCGCTCGTGTTGGAGGTGTTCGGTAGCGAGGCCTCCTAGCGCCCAAGGCAGCCCCTCACAGACCCCCGGCCAGCCCCTCGCCACAGCAGCGGCACCGCTCAGGGTGCCACAAACACATCCAGCAGCGAAGGCCCTCTGCAGGGCAGTGGTGTGTCTGGGGATGCAGTATGATTACGGGGGACTGTAGGGGTGCAGATGTGTGTGTGTGTACGTGTGTGTGTGAGAGAGAGAGCGAGAGAGAGGGGAGGTAGGGCGTTTGTGTATGTAAGTCCGGAGAAGGGTCATGGGCATGCTTTTAGAATTCCCTTTTCTCTGCTAAAGGGAATATTAAAAAAAGAATGTACTTATAAATATAAGAATAGACCTATAAATATAAGTTAATATCTATATTTAAGAGAGATGGTTTCTACTTAAACTTAAGCATATGGCCGGGTTATCCTCTGTTGTAAAATAGGATTAGCAGGCCCCTTTTTGGTTTGTTTGTGTGTGTGTGTGCTAGTGTGCGTGTATGGCGAGACGTGTAGAAATGTGTTTGTGTGTTATATGAAAGGATTCTTACAGACGTGCACACACACTGAATGAAGTGCAAAGGGGGCTTTCTATTTTTGATGTCTGTATAGATAGGATATTTAATGACCACAAGAGAGCGAGCCTACAAGAATGTGACTGAATTCCAAGACCTATGATTAGACCCACGAACACTAAGCCTGATGTATTGGGCTGATTATAATTACCTCTACTCAAAACTGTATGTGTAGTTTACAGTTGAGCTTTTATGTTATTTGGAAAAGGCCCAGTTTTTATATTGTGACTCTAGACTATCAGTCTGTATTAATACAAGTGCAAAAGTGCCAAAAGATAATGAAGCTGCCATGTCTCATTAATCAGTGTTTTATCTCGTAACTGATAAGATGTGCAGCTTATCAAATCCAACAGGTAGCTCCTCCAAACTCTGGCATATTCTGAATCAGAGGCAGAATCACTTCTGTTTGCCAGTATGCGTTCTGTTCCAGAATCTGCCTCGGCATATTTGGTGCTGCTCGCCGTAGACTGTCTGAATTAAGATGTATACGATGTATTGCTAAGGCAGCGAACAAAGTAATTCTTAGTCATTTCTAAGATAGAACAGACCAGACGTCACATAAAGCAGTTTACAGTTTTATGCTGCTCTCTTGTGGTCAGACATTGTAAATACCACTTTTATTATTTCTGTACATATTAAGTCTAATGAAAAAAACGACAAGGTAGGCAATTACTAAGATAACTAATCAGTTCAAAAGAAGCTTGGGAGAAATATGCAAATATGATTTTTTTTTTCCTATGGTTTGATCTCTCTTCTCTGAGGTGACGTAATAAGCTATGACAACTTTTATCTATCCATGATGTTAGGTGCGAAGTGATCATTTAATATTACTTTTATTGTTATTATCTTTATTATCATATAGTTTTCTATGGATTTGGATATAATGTCCATCAGAAACCTTTTTCTTTGTTTTTTTTTTTTGTTTTGTTTTTTGTTTTTGTTTTTTTGTTTTTTGTTTTTCATCTTTGCAAATCAACGACACATCTCAAACCAGACTCTTGCTGCTGTGCAAAGCCGTGCTAGAACTTTACGACTAAGGAAGAATCGGAGGCGCCACGGAACATGTGGCGTTCCTGTTCTGACCATAAACGCTGCCTCAAACAATTCAATCAAGGGGAGGATATCCCTCATATATCTATATAATTATCTATAGTTACACCCACGCGCCTCCTCTTACGCCAGTACTTCTGCCGTAATACCGTAGCCTACAAAGCTTTAAATGCGCTGTGGAAGAAGAGGACAAACGGACGGATGGACAGACGGATGTTGTCTGGCTGCTAAAAGAAGGAGCTGTGATGGTTTTTTTTGTTTTGTTTTTTTAGCTCATGTTTGAAACCTCTGTGTATAAACAAAAAACTGCTTCATAGGAAAGAAAAGCTGAAAAGAGCTAGAATGTTCTACGACCGTATGAGAAGTTGGAGGAACAGACAAAAACAAACGTCTGGACAAATGTCTGCAGGTGGTCCACGCAGTTGTGAAGGTGGGAGAGGGGGCATGTATGTGGATTTTAAAGAGATGGACACTGACACTCAAGTTGCTCGCTCTCTTGCCAGCTTGCCTGACTCTTGTTTTTTGGGGGTTTTTTTTGTTTTTTTGTGTGTTTGCATTTTTTACTGGACAGAGTCATGGGATGTCCGCACCACCTAGAGGACATTGGGTTAACCTACAAGTTCTGTGTATATTTTACTAGCTATGATCAGCTTCTACTGGATTATTTCTAATAGCTAAAGAGCATAAGCTTTGTCATCCAACGCTGTGAACAGGATACACAGAGATGGCAGTTATAAAACAAGCAAAAAAAAGAAAAAACGATTTCCCAGACCCAGGTCAGCGTCGTCGCCTCCGTAGCCTTACAAGAACTCAGCTCAGAACAGCCGTCTCAGTGCAACTGGATAACTTTCAGAAACTCAACAAGGGAAACAAAAGGCAGCCTCACATACGGATACACACACATACACACACACATTTATCAGGACTATTTCCACCATGGTTTCAGCAGGGAAGAGTTCAGCAATTTTGGCCCGAGAGGGACTATTTGGCCTCGGCCAAGCTTACTAAGGAAGGACCCCAGATGTATTTGGCACAGAAGGGAACCCTCCGTTTGGTTGCATTGCGTTTTGTCTGCAATGGTTAATGGTGAGGTGCCTGAATTGAAAAAAAAATAGGGCCTCTAGCACAGAGGTCCCTTTTTTTCTAGAAAGTCAGTATTTTGAGATGGGGTAACTTCTTTGTGATGCCGAGAATGACCTTTTGTACGCTATTTGTTGTGTAAGCTTGAGAAAAGGGTTTTTGTTCGTTCTGAATTGCTGGCTTCTACATCCATGTGATATCAGGGTTGGTTGTTATATGAGCAAGGTGGGGCTAGGAACAGAGCAGTTACATTTAAGGAAGGTTTGGCTTTGGGATTTCAGCACAACTGTACACTTTGCTGGGCGCTTCTCAGGATAACATTGTAATCGTCTTTGAATGCATCTGGATTATTCTACCACTGCGGTGGCAAACGAGGTACAAATTCTACGTAAAGTCTTTTATAAAACAAACCACTGACCATAACACCACTGTCAAAATGTGAGCTTTTCAAAAGTGTAGTCCACTGCCACTTTAATTTCAGTCATATCTAGACAAATGTTGCATTCATGTTATTTTAAAAAAAATTAATTGCTTTTTGAGGAACACCACTGACAGTATTTTTGATTTTGACATATCTGTCAGTATTTTAGAAAAATTTTGTCTCTAACACCATTGGCAAAAAAATGTAAATATTCTACATAATTTTAACATAAGATCACATTTTAATGCATTTTTACAGTTAAGCCGAGAAACTATTCTGTTGTACATTATAATACTTCTGTGAAGTACCTGGGAAGTCACTGTGATGTGACTTCGCTAAAATAGAGTTTCAGAACTCGGATTGTATTGTTTAATATAGGACTATTATACAGAATACACAAATGCTCATCTTGCTATGGATTTTGGAGCTTATTTTAATGACTTCGGACCCTGCAGTGGTAGAATCACCCACCTAGCAAAGGAGAAATGCTGCAGACTAGCCCCACCATGGCCACTCTCTGAGACTGGCTCTTGAGTAGGGCGTGTGCTCCAGACCTTGAAGGAAACCTGAAGAAAACTAGGCTGGGTTGGGTTCAAGGTCTAGACTTCTCGTTCAGTCCAGGCCCAACTAAGTTTGGTCAAAATGTGTAAAGGCCTGGGCTTTGAGCTCACGGGAGATTCTTTTAGGAGCAGATGAGCAGAGCAGGACCTTGGATGACTCTGAAAGTTGATTGTGCAAAGAGACACACCGACAGGTGCCGTTGTTAACCAAAATGAACTACCTCTCCCATCCGCACATGTATTCAGTACATGATTGTGTTTCATCAGTTTTTTTTATTTAAAAAAAGAAAAGAAAAGAAAATACAAACACACACAAACACATATACACTAATTCTTTCTCTTATTTATTCCTCCAACTCAAATGCTGGACTATTTACCTCAAAACATCTGCATAATAAGCCTACAGTTCAGAGGGTGCTCTGCCTCTTGCCAGGCAGCTTAAACCCCTCTTTCTTTGCGTGCTGTGTGTAGCTTGGCTGTGTTAAACAGTGTTGTAGCATGATTTTGTTGTTGGCGTATTAGTCTGGTGAGATGTTCCACTAGCCTAAAAGCTACTTTCTGTCAGTATTAGCTCGCTCTGTTGCCAGCTGGCATAGCATTGACAACCAAGTCGGCTAATCCCATGCCATGCTAATCTCAGTATATTTGCAAGTGGTGTCATTCTGCTGTTTAGCCGTGTCTGACATGTTTTTGCTCGGTTTGTGAGCAGTTGGCTATGTTTGTGTGGAGTGTCTGTGGTGCTGTTGCTTTGTGGCTGTTGATTTTTGAAGGTTGTAAAGAGTTCAGCTCCAGACCTCCAGTCCAGTTTCTGGTCCTGGTAGCCCTCAATAGGCCTTCGAGTGTCATTTCTACCAGTGATGACAACATCCTGGACTTGAAGCTGGATTCAGGGTCCAGAACTGAAGGCCTCTGGTGTAAGAGCTTGCTTGAGTCTTCTGCTCACACAGCCAACTGCCTGCTGTCTGTCTGTCTATTTCCTCAGATCATTGCTTTCTCTGTTATGGACATTAACACACTGCCCCTCTGCCTTTACTTAGGTACAGCAGTGTCCCCAAGAAAGGAGGTTGTCACACTCATAGTGGACTCACACCTCTGATCAACCAAACTCAATCTGATTGTATTCATTATTCATTTTCTCATGTTGTGCATGGACGACATGAGCTTGGTTCTCTATCCAGATTCATTCAGTTATCTAGGCATTGCTGGCCTCCTGTTTGGAGGCTTCCTTGCTGCTTCAATCCTCCTCTGCTACCTCCTTAAGTACTGGTTTACACACACACACACACACACACACACACACACACACACACTCATACACACCATCACCAAACACCAGCAGTCTTGCCTGTAACTTGCTCATTTTAATGGGTGTACTCTCTCATCCGCCATAGGAATTGTATTATTATTATTGTTGTTATTGTGGTTATGATTATGATGATTATTATTATTATTATTATCCGTCAGATTGAATCTGCAACTTTTTCGTGGCTTGCAAGATTCGTTCATTCATCGACACGCTAGCTCAGTTACAGTACCTCTGTGTGCCTAAAACCCAAAGCCTTATTTTGGGAGAGTGTCAGGGTTCAAGCTGATAGTTTTAATACAGAAGTGCAGCCCGAGTCCATGTGGTTCTGCCAAAACATTTATTTGTTAGCCTGTACTTCACATCGAGACCAAACCAATCTAGAGCCGGAGTTACCGAATTCACAGCCAGAGGCGGAACGTTCTAGAATGCTAGACAACAGTGGGTTGGGAATTCTAGAACCAGATGGCTGAGAGTTCTTCAGTCTTGGTCGAGTCTAGATTTGTTTGTTCTTGCTTTGGAGCCCAGACGACACACCACCGACTGAAAGAAACTGTAACGGTCCAAAGCCAAACTCAAAAGGGGGGGAAAGCTCACGAGGGGAAAGCTGTAGATCCACGCACTCGTCTCAGACAGACAGGTGGAGGGAAAGAGTCCTGGAGTCAGCTGCCTTATACTTTCAGTCTTTTTAACGTTTTACTCAAAGCAAGCGTGCATTAGGCCTATCCGGTACATAATGTATCTATACATAATACACATACATATACAGTATATTTGTACAGTTGCATGTGCATTCTCTCAGGTTAAAAAAGCTAAGCATGGTGTTTTTATTATTCATTTTAAGTGGAACAGTCTAAAAAAAAATCTAGAAATGTCAAGGCTTTGTCACTATGTCATGTTCATGTTGGCATTAAGAGAATGCATTCATCCAGTGAAGGTCAAATAAATATGCAATGTGAAGAGTTTGTGTGTAGATTTAATCATGAATTTGTGACTCAGGCTAAAGAAGAGATAGAAAAAAAACAGTGTACAAAGACAGAAACGAACCATATATTTTTATATCACTCTTGTAGCATTTTCGTCACGTGGTCACATGTGTAAAGTTTAAGAAGAGGACAACGGTAGTTAACCACCATGCGTTGACAGGAGCAGATTTTTTTCCGAATCAGTACCTCATTGTGATGAGCCTGACCCAGCAGTGTTCTGTCTGAGACTGTTTTACTGGAGCTCCAGGTGGACTCTTGATTTTTTCAGGTTTCCCTCCCCAAACGTTTCACATCAGCATATGTACAGAACATTAATAACGCTAGATTTATGGCAAATAGCCTGAAATCATGGTTTTAACCTTCTCAGAAAGCTTTTAGACTGAACGAGACCATAGTAGAAGATTGTAGAGCACTAGATGAGAAGAATCTGGAGTTTTTGAGTCAGCTCCAGCGTTTTATACCGATCATCAGCAAATAGCAGCGTCTTGAACTTCAAATCTAGTTTGAGGGGAAATCCTGAACACTCAGTTCCACCTGGACCAGTTTGTGTGTGGATTTTAGTGGACCATTCTTGGCTTTCCAAAAAAAATACGTCTAACACTCACATACTTGCACAGATGCAATCTCGTGTCTTGTATCTCTAAAATCCCAAGATAAGCACTTGTGTATTTGATGCTTCACATAAAACTAAAAAAAAAAAAAAAAACTCATATAGCACTCACTTCAATGTTGGCTTAGATTGCTAGGCCTATGTTTAACAATGTAAAGATATTCATGCTTGTATCACGTAGAAATGCCATATTTTCCCCCATTTTGTCCTTGTCTGTTCTGTGTTATCATCTTTCCTATCTTCCTGAAAGTCGCTCCATTACAGAAATAAACAGCTGTATATAGTGATGCTAAAGGTGTGGATTTCATTGTATGTGTCAAACAGTAAACCCAGCTGTAAATCTAATGTGGTACAACAAGATTGCAGTGAAACAACATAGTTCACTTTCCACTCTCTTAGTCCAAGCTGAAACACTCCATATAACTGTGAGTGGGCGGGGCTTAACTACTAGAAAGTAAAGTGGCCCCTCATAGTCATGCATGAACACACCACAACACACAATTTGAACAATGTGGAATTCTTTCTCTGTATTTAACCCATGAAGCAGTGGGCCGCCAGCAGTGCAGCACCCGGGGAGCCGTATGTGGAGAAGGTACATTACTCAAGGGTACCTCAGTGGTGCCAGTGGCAGTCCTGGGATTTGAACTCATGACCTTCCAATCGCAGGGGCAACTCCCTAACCACCAGGCCACCAGCTGCCCCCAAATTACGATGTGAACGTCAGGAAGGGTAAATGACTTGTCAAGTGGGATTCAGACCCATGCTTCCAGGGGAGACTGCGGCTAGTCATTTCCATTCAGTATGTAATTTGTGCAACAGTTAAACTTCCAAAGTGATCTCGTCTGGAAACATCACAATATTACAGTGAATAAAAGAATAAGAATAAACGAATAACTTTCTTACTTTAGTGGACTAAACATTGGGGTAACAGGGCCAAATGGATGCTGAGGAACTAAAATGTACTTA
Source organism: Alestes dentex (assembly GCA_037576975.1). NCBI lineage: Eukaryota > Metazoa > Chordata > Actinopteri > Characiformes > Alestidae > Alestes > Alestes dentex. The sequence goes on along the minus strand of JBBIGA010000132.1, from coordinate 3,974,991 downwards.
AATTGAATCACAGTCCGGGAATCAACCCTCTGTTTCCATTTCTGCATAGTAAAAAACGGAAGTAATTCAGTTTTCCATTATGTGGGCCCTTTAAAGTTTGGGAAGAGGTATTAATTTAACATTTTCTGGCTTAGTGAGGCTTCATTTCAGAACTCCATCACAAATCAAGCACGACTGTCTCTTCAGCACTGAAGAAGGCCACAGGTCTGTTCTTTCATATTATAATAATGATAATATTATTATCATTAATAATTATTATAATAATAAATTTTAATAGCTGAATTTAGCTAAATAGCCGAATATGGGCATAGTTCAAACATCAAAACTTTGGTTAATGTCCCCTGCAGTGCACGAGTGTATAAGTTTTTGAACAGGTGATCAGGGGGCGATTATTGATCATTTAAAAAAATAGATTTTTGTGATCGAGTCAACTCTGTAATATATGGGGAGATAGAGAGAACAGTCGAGTCCTTAAAATGTGTCGGAGAGGGAGCATTGAATCTTCAATAATTATAGCTAATATGTGATAAGTTTTAACTTCTTGTCATTTGTAATGATACAATTTAAAATAACAGCATAATAACTCGTATATTTTAATTTAAAACTTGCACAGACAAAGCAAGCCACAAAACTATTAGGCACTGCTTTCTTTTACTTGGGCAAAGTCTGAGTTGATGTTTAGTAATGTTACTTAGCAGTGATAGTGTACTGGTAATGAATTTAACTTTATTGACTTTAGAATTGTCTGGTGTGAAATGTGTTCATAATTAATGTCAGTAATTACATAAATACTGTATTCTGAGGAAGCCCAGTCTGTAGGGGATTAATGTTTTAATGAATTTTAATGCTTTAAAATTATTTTACAATGGGGTTAACTCCTAACGCCCAGTTAAACCGTGTCAGCAGCAGGTTCAAGAGAAACCCCAGTTAAACCTCAGAAACAGGGACATCTAGTGGCAGATGTGTGACTTCTAAATGACAGCAGGTTTAAAATTGTGTCTTCTTCATCGCTGACACACTCCAACTAATCGTATTCACAAACACACTCCTGCTTCTAATGGTCATCACTAACAAACTCCAGCTCCTCATCTCCATCACTAGCAGACTGACTTCTAACGTTCGCGCCAAATTTCTCCATTTCAGCTGCAATCCTGCACCTTAGCCTTTTCCTGAAAACACAGCTTCATCACTGCTCCTCATTTTCATCACTACAAATCTCCTGCTCCTCATCTTCATCACTAACACTGTTGAAAAACATCAGTGTTAGTGATGAGTGAAAACATCAAAAATACATAGAGTACAGTTAAATAAACATGGCAGTTAAACAATAAACAAATAATAAATATAAAAACATGAAACTGTAACAATGAATTAAATCAACTGAAAATAAATTAAATATTTTCAATACATTTCTCTCCTAGAGTCTCAGTAACTCACCTTAGGTGTGTAAAACAGGCCAGGAGGTCATCAATAACTGCTCTGGGACAGTTCTTTCTGTAACCACCTGTACACAAATAAAGACAGGACAGACCACTCAAATCTTAGTGAAGAAAGGAGATGTGTTTTAAAACTGTTTTCATGAAGAAACAGAATTATTTCTATTATCTCAGTAACAGCTGTAGAAATCTGAGTGTGTTCTGTCACACACTTTTGAAGCAAAGTCCAGGTTGATCATTTTGAGCTTGTTTGGGTCTGTCAGAGCTCTGCTGGACATCCGCGTTACGGCAGCACTTTCGGTTACATTGCTCCACCTCAGGTCTGAGGTCAGTAAAGCAGTTTTTCACATGAATTCTACAGACCGAGGACATTTTCAGAGTCTTTAGAATCCATGAACAAACACAGGCTTTGATGAACTGACCTGGTCTCTTAGGTGGGCTGATGGAACATGTCTGTTTGTCCATTTCAGTGTCCTCCTCTTAGCAGAATGCTCCTGGCATCCATCGGCCTCATCTCTTTCCATGTCTGGTTTCTTCAGACACTCAGTGCTGGTTCTTTGGTGTCTTTGATAGATACCACACTGGAAATTCTGGCTCTCCATTGGACTCTGACATGAAGAGCCTCATGTCCAGATCCTCTAAATACCTCACATGCTGTGTAAAAAGGACATCTCAGGTAAAATTAACTTCTCTCATGTTTCACTGCTGTAAACACCACCAACGTTGACATTCAACGGATACAATACAGTTTAAAGCGACTATTTAATGGAAACCAGTTCACACAGCCCTTATAGAAACTAAGCTAAAATAACAATAAATACATTCATTGTTTTTGTGATCACGACAATATATACATTTACACATATGCATTCATTTAGTCAGTTTAGCTCAGCGCATTCAAGCTGAAGTAATGAGAGGCCTTACAGCCCAGAATGCTTTTTGAATGAGGCAAAAAAAAAAAAGCAGCCAATGGAGTCAATGACATATTTCCCTTAAAGACACAGTACCAAAAGCAGCCTATTTCATTCAAAGATCCTGAAAAGTTGGAAATAGTTATGTAGGTGACCAGGAATATTATGACAGGTTCTGGTACATACTCAGAAAATGGATGAAAGGTATTATGTATGTGTTTGACTATTAAATAATGTCTAAATGCCTTTACAATTTTGCCAGTACAATGATCAGAGTGCTTCAAGCTGATGACCAGCACTTTGGAAACTTCATTAAACGCCACTTTCCTGGAGGCCTGACTGATATTCTCGCACCTAGAAGCATAATTAGAGGTTTCAACTGTCAAACATTGCAGCAGAAAAATTTTCCAAGGCATTGTGTTTACAGTGTCAATAAAACGATCCATTCAAACATACTTGCAGCATTTGTAGCCCGTCTCCACACCAAGTTGCTCAGGCTTCAGATGCCATCAAAGAGCCTGGGGAACATTGTAGACACCCCGAAAGATACAAGGAAGAAAGGAGATTGTTTAAAGGATTTCAGGATCGTACACATCTTGATGTTTATTCTTGGAGTCTGAACAGATCTAGAACTGAAGAACTTAAATGATACCTCAATACTAACAGTGATATCACATAAGTCTTTTTAATTGCTTCAGCATTCAGAGCTTTACTTACAGTTGAGCTGACTGAGCTCAGCAGTGGTCTTAATGATGCTGCCTGTGCTTCTGAAGACATTAGTGATGTGCTTTTCCATAGCGCACATCATTCAGAATCCATTTTCTCCACCTGTGTGTGAAAAAGACAGTAATAAAAGCAAAATCACGAATATGTGATGCTTGTTTGACAAATGGAAGAAGATGTTGGACCCACATTTTCGTGAATGTTCTCCATTCAGCATGTAGTTGGCCAGAGGAGATGTGTCAAGTCAAATGCTGGAGCACGAAAACCTGCTCCAGTGGGAAGCACTTGGTTCTATTCAAGTTCAAAATGTCCAACTGCAAAAAAGGCCAGACGAAAATCTCAACAGAACCTTCTCACTGCTTCATGAATGGACCACAGATGTAGGATCGCTTGGTGTATGAGTGTGTGGCCTGTGTGGTCCAACGCTATAATGGTTCCGGCACCCATGCACATAATACTTTAATACTATTGCACACAGTAAGAGATTGTACATATGACAGTTATGTTAGGAGTTACATGTGTTTACAACTCCTGGTGTAGTCCGCTAAACCTCCATTGTGTGTGTGTGTGTGTGTGTAGTTCTGTACACTGAGGGTGTATGTGTGTGCACTGAGGGTGTATGTGTGTGTGTATGTTGTGTAGTTCTCTACACTGAGTGCACGTGTATGTGTTGTGTAGTTCTCTACACTGAGTGCACGTGTATGTGTTGTGTAGTTCTCTACACTGAGGTGATGCATGTGTTGTGTAGCTCTCTACACCGTGTGTATGTGTGTGTGTTGTGTAGCTCTCTACACCGTATGTGTGTATGTGTGGTGTAGCTCTTTACATCATGTGTGTTGCGTAACTCTACACCACGTGTGTTGTGTAGCTCTCTCCACCTTGTGTATATGTTGTGTAGCTCTCTACACCGTGTGTGTTGTGTAGCTCTCTACACCGCGTGTGTGTATGTGTTGTGTATCTCTCTACATCGTGTGTGTGTTGTGTAGCTCTCTACACCGTGTGTATGTGTGTGTGTGTGTTGTGTAGCTCTCTACACCGTATGTGTGTATGTGTTGTGTAGCTCTTTACATCATGTGTGTTGCGTAACTCTACACCGCGTGTGTTGTGTAGCTCTCTCCACCTCGTGTATGTGTTGTGTAGCTCTCTACACCGCGTGTGTATGTGTTGTGTATCTCTCTACATCGTGTGTGTTGTGTAGCTCTCTACACCGTGTGTGTGTTGTGTTGTGTAGCTCTCTACACCGTGTGTGTGTTGTGTAGTGTAGCTCTCTACACCGTGTGTGTTGTGTAGCTCTCTACACCGTGTGTGTATGTGTTGTGTAGCTCTCTACATCGTGTGTGTATGTGTTGTGTAGCTCTCTACACCGTGTGTGTATGTGTTGTGTAGCTCTCTACACCGTGTGTGTATGTGTTGTGTAGCTCTCTACACCGTGTGTGTGTTGTGTTGTGTAGCTATCTACACCGTGTGTGTGTTGTGTTGTGTAGCTCTCTATACTGTGTGTGTGTTGTGTGGTGTAGCTCTCTACACCGTGTGTTGTGTAGCTCTCTACACCGTGTGTGTATGTGTGTGTATGTCTGTGCATGTGTTTGTTGTGTAGCTCTCTACTACACTGTGTGTGTGTGTGTGTGTGTGTGTGTGTGTGTGTGTTGGTCGGTTGCTAGGGGCAGTTGTTAGAGGGGGGTGGCCGTTGGGGCAGGCTCTAAACCGGAAGCGTGTGATCTGTGGTGAGTCGTGTGAAGCTCTTTCTGTTGCTTTTTGGGGTAAAACGTGTTTACATTTTTTTAAATAAAGTCTGAGCTCGTGCTCTCTGATAATTAATTGTTTACTGTGTTTACGTTTAACCACCATTTCCTGTGACGTTTTCAGCGCGGGAAAGTTTTTGTTGTTGTTTGTGTTTTAGCGCCTCAGTTTGTACCGCGAAGGCTAAAAACAAACAAAAAAAAAAAAACAAGAAAAGTAAAAACTGAAAGATCTGGAGTAGCGCATTGCCCGCGGAGAGGAGCTTTAAAGAGGTTTTCAGAGTCTTTCGGAGGATCTGAGCCACAAGACGGGGTTTGTTTACTTCTGTTCTTCAGTTTTACACTCTTAAGAGCTGAATTTGGGTTTTATTTGTGTGATTTTTGCCGTGCTAAAGTTGAAATATCAAACAGAACGAAACAAAAACTGTAAAACCTGTCGTTTAAACCTCTGCCGTGGCTCCTTTTTCTTCCTGTTTATATTTTCTGAAATTTTAAGCATTTTTTCACCACAATTTTAAACATAGCTTTCGACTCCGAGGTAGATTCCATTTTCTGTTATGGACTTGATTTAAAGAGTTTTAATTATATTTTTAAGAATATTTGGAAACAACTAGTAATATAACTAAATATTTATAATGATATAAAGAGAAAAAAACACGTTTTCAGTGTCTGTGGATCAAAACTTTACAAAAAATCACAACCCTTTAGGAAAGTGGTTAGCGCGCCCCCTGCTGTAGTTTAACGGTTTTACCAGTGTGAGGCGCTCCTCACTGTACTGCAGTGTAACGCCTATCTACTTACACTATGGACAAAATTACTGGGACGCCTGACCACTCTTCTTGAAAAGCTTTCCACAAGATTTTGGAGTTTGTGGAAATTTGTGCCCATTCGTTCTGTAGAGCATTCATGAGGTCAGGTTATGATGTTGGATGGGAAGGCATGACTCACAATCTCCGTTCCAGTTCATCCCAGAGGTTTTGGATGCTCTGTGCGGTCAGGGCTCTGTGCGGGCCTGTCAAGTTCTTTCACACCAAACTCATCCAACCACGTCTTTATGGAGCTTACTTTGTGCACTGGGGCACAGTCATGCTGGACTAGAAAAGGTTTTTCCCGAAACTGTGTCCACAAAGTTGGAAGCATGCTGTTCAAAATGTCTTGGTATGTTGAAGCATTAAGATTGCCCTTTGCTGGAAGTGAGGGACCTTGCTCCAACCCTGAAAAGCAGATGTGTCCCAATACTTTTGACCCTGTAGTGTATATTTTACTGAGCCCTAATGACAAACTTTTAAATTGTTTTATAATTTAGTGATTAAGATGGAAGTAAAGTAATTCAGAGTGGTTTGACGTAAAATGCTTTGTTCTAGCGAATCATACCGAGTCAGAATGGATAATAATTGTTGTGAAAGGAGCCAGATGTTCAAAGCATATGACTCCTCTAGAAGTGTCTGGAATGCAGGGGTGGAGTCCAAGGTTGCGGTCTGGCTGCCCAGACATGGCACCGCTTTTCAGATGAAATATTTTCTGCAGAACTATTTAATAAAGCAGCTGGGCTTTCAGTGGAGGCTAAAAAGTAAATGTCCTTGTGTCATTTAAAATGTTAAATGGTGCTGCAGCTTTAAAAGCTGATTTTCAAGCTGCATAATTATATCACTTGTTTTTGCTATTACTTACTAGCTCATAATAATGGTCAATTGTGCTTTTTTGATGTTTGTAACATCTTTTCATGAGCAGTACCTTTTTGTCAGGGCATTGCAATTCCGTTTTTATATTTAAAAAAAAAAATCAATCTTAAGGCAGATTAAATCCTTATTTGTTGAATATTTCACAGAATATGCAGGAGCTGGTCAGCTAGTGGTAAAAAGAGCTGAAACCAAACTATGCTGTCTAACCAACTAGCCAATCAAGATTAGATCCGCACCAACTGTAGCTTTAAAAAGATCTGCACTTTTATTGCACTTTTAATCTTCTTATATTGATTTTCTATGTATAATTTATTCTGTTATTTTATTCTATTATATTTTTAATTATATTCCTGTAAAGCACATTGAATGACCTTTGTGTATGGTAATGTGCTTAAAGAAATACTCTTGATGAATAATCATTATTTGGTGTTCATTCAGATTATTTGCTTTCCTCTTTTCAGCTCCTTCGTCCGAGATGTCGTCGGAGACCGAGCCAGAATTGGTGAACGGCAGTGCTGAAGGCGAAGCTGAGGTAAGAGGGCACGAAGCTGCCGTGACTGAGATTGAACCTGTAGATGCCGGCCAGCTCCCAAATAAATCTAACTTGCAGCCCCTTTTGCCATCCTCGGACTTGTTAACGGGGCACAGTGAGTTTAACTGCACGATTTGTGGAAAAACAGGCTTCTCTCTGGCCCAGCTGGCCAAGCACATGCAGTTCCACGACCGCGACCGGCCGTTTCCCTGCACAACCTGCGGTAAGCGCTTCCTGAGCCGCAGCCACCACATGGAACACCAGCGCGTTCACACAGGAGACCGTCCGTTCCCCTGCGACCACTGTAAGCGCGCCTTCACCACCCACCACAACCTAAAACGCCATCAGCTCATCCACAGCAAAGAGGAGACTTACCGCTGCACCGTGTGTGGAGTCCTCTTCTGCCAGGACCACCAGCAGGGGAACATCAGTGCCATTATGAGGGTCCTGAAGCAGCACGACATGGATGAGCTGATCAGTCCTGACCCGCATGTAGACATCAAACCTGATCCAGAACCTGCAGAGGAGACCTTACCAAAGTTCAAACTACAAACCGCAATCAAAGAGGAGCAAAGGGCCGGGAAGAAGAAGCAGCCGCAGCAGAAGCAAAAGCACATGCACCTTCATTCAGACAAAGACACATCCACTTTTGCTGAGAGGGAAGAAAAATATACCAAACCGTCTTTCCATCCAGAGGTCCCTCAGATTCATAACAGCAAAGAGGAATTCAGTGATTTAGTCCTCAGAACGGGCCCAAAGATACAGAAGATTGCTTATGACATAGAGATCATCCTATAGGCCTTATGTTGCCGTGTTATGTGTCTAATTTGTAGAGCAGAATTGTGGAGCCGTGTTCTGGAACAGAATAAAAAGAGTAGTGGTTGTTAAGGCCGGGGGGGGCTTCTCAATGAATCTGCATAACCTTATGGCAAAAGTGATAGGACATAAGACAAGGCGTGTCCTTTTTCCAATTCATACATGTTTCACAACATTTCTGCATAATTCTATCATTGCGATATAAAATCAAAGTTTTTTTACTGAGATTTGTAAAGAAGCATGGAGAGACTTCTTTACAGCAGAGGTGTTAGTGACCATGTCTACAGAAATTAAGTTACTCTCCATAATGACCAAAGAACCTACGTGTCTTTGGACATGTTACATTTTTTTAAATGTAAAATTGATGATTAAAAAAAAAAAGATGAAGATATTTTTTTTAAAGGTTTAAAAAAAGATAAATCTGAAAAAAGTTTTCTTTGGGCCCTATAAATTCCTCACATGTTGCGGCCACTCTGTCACGAATGGGGGTAGGAGGTCAAAACAGTGTGTTGGACTTCAGGCTGTAACCATTTCACTCTGTGAGGAAGCTTTCAAATGCATTAAACATCAGACATCTGAACGTCTGGTTCCTGTCAACCTCATTGGGATCAATTCTAGTCTCTCTAGAGCGTTTCTGACCATTTCATATTAAACCACTCTCAAACCGTTTAATAGTGCAGAAATGTAAAAAAAAAATAATAATCAATGGAATTCACTGCCAGATTTCCCAGAATATGTTGACTGTTTTTATCATCAGTGTTTCAGCAAGCCCAAATGTTTGTGCCTTTATACCTGTAAGATGAATCTATAGTCATATAATTATGATTTTTGATCAAATTGTATTTAAAGACTTCTCCCATGCAGCACTGCCCACTTCATTACGTGTCTACATTCATTTAATAAGGTCTGCGCGGCATATAGGTGCAAATTACAATTACAGATTCTTCTCCCAGTTCATCAGTTTATTAGGTTGTCATGTGTGCTTTACAGGTACAAGTGAATCAGACATAACGGTGTTGCTGGACATCCTGTCCACCCTGTCCACATACTGTCTACATAAGGGCCACTCTATCTACATACTGTCCACTCTGTCCACATGTCTACATGCTGTCAATGGTGTCAACATACTGTTTACATACTGCCCTCTTTGTCAACATATTGCCCATTCTGTCCACATACTGCCCTCTCTGTCCCTGTACTACCCTCTCTGTTAACATATTATTCCCTCTTTTAGACACATCTAACTTGATGGTCACCTTGCAGATGTGAAGTTATTGATGGTTTGTGGTGTTTATTCTCTTGTCCTGCTTCAGTGTTCAGTTATGCCCACATGACACTATTGGCTGAGTATTGTTGTTTAGTTGGCTATTCTCAGCTACTAGTGTGTGAGTGTGTGTGTGTGAGAGTGTGTGTGTGAGAGTGTGTGTGTGAGAGTGTGTGTGTGAGAGTGTGTGTGTGAGAGTGTGTG
>JBBIGA010000132.1:3941383-3956316 GCA_037576975.1 Alestes dentex | reverse complement strand
ACACACACACACACACACACACACACACACACACACACACACACACACACACACACACACACACACACACACATTCGTGTGCAATATTTGCCATGTAAACATTTAACAATTATATTTTTGCATGGGCGCCGGAGGCATTTTAAATGTTACTATTCTCGTTATTATTATTCCCCTTAGAAAGTAGTTTAGCTTTCTTGATTAATTGTTGGAACAATCATTGGGTTATTGATTATTTGATTACCAATATAATTAACCAAACTACACCAACATGGGTGGTTAGTTTACAACATTCATTTGTGATTTTGGTTCAATTTTATTAATTTAGGTTCACATATGACAAATGGACACTTTACACATTTAACTTTTTGCCTCTTACTGGCCTTGAGCTGTATTGTTGGTGTTTATAGAGCCTGTCGGAAGATTTCAGGATCTGCTAGTTTCAGATTAGAGAACAAACAGTAGAAATGAAAACGACTGCATAGAAGTTTGCAGAGTCTAGAGTAAAACAAGGTGGATTTCTGAGCTTGTTTAGTAGTAGAAGCCTTCAAATGGAGAAATGAAACTCTGTTTATCCTGGGGTAATATGCTATGGTTCACTATAGAAATTAGAGTATACCATATGCTTGGGTAATACACTATACTAAACAAGATTAGAATTTTCGATATACTGGAGGAATATACAATACTAAACTATAAAAACTGGAATATACTACAGAAATATGGAAATTAACCCAAAGACATTCCTTTTATACCATAAGTTTAGTTTTGTATTGCTAAAAATATTATTAGATATTTTAGATTTTAGATTAGATTAGATACTATTACATATATAATAGTTTAATATCCTTACACCTTATTATAAATTGAATTGTAACATTATATTCCTTTAATATTAGTTATACAATATTAGTATTATAATACTACATACTACTTTTTTCACCCATTCTTTTTCTTTAGGGAAAGGGAAGCAAAATGTTTGCCAAAAACCACAAACCTTTCATATTATTTGCAGTGCAGTTTCTGAATAATAAGACTTCTTCTGTTTCCTCTGTTAGATAACGTCATGCATATTTGTTTACACTGCCTTGTTTTCTGGCTCGCGTTCCAAGATGAAATATGCGAGGTGTAACCATAGTACCCGGTGTTTTGAGGACAGTTGGGGCCTGCTGGAGGCCGGCTTGCCTGCATGGAGAGAAACCCGAGTGATGATAATGAAGGTTCAGAGAGGGTATCATCTTAATCACGTCCGTGGGCCGTCCTTTCAGAGCGAGCATTACAGCTAAGTGCCTCCTCACATGATCACGTTGCAGGAGTGGGGGGAGCAGCGATGCATGAAGAACACTTCAGAGAAGTGCGGAAAAGGGCAGCCATGCTGATGTCCAGTCAGGTGACGGAGATAAAAAACCTGTTCCAGAGCGTGGACCCACTGACCCTGGGCCAGTCTTGTTGCGACCATTGTGTAATTATTAACCCATTGTGGTGCTCCCACTCAGTGTCTCTCCATAACACCGTGTATGTGTTTGTCTGCTAGTGAGTCTAATAATTTCATGCTTTGTAAGTCAGAGTGAGCCTAGAGTTTGTGTGTGCTTGTAGCGTGTCCACTGCTGTGATATAATAAGTTATCACTCACTTACACTGACTGAACGCCTCCACTGGCGCTATAAATAAATCCAATCTGTCTGAGAGAGAGAGAGAGAGAGAGAGAGAGAGAGAGAGAGAGAGAGAGGCTTCTCTGGCGCAGTCTATAAACAAAAGACAGCACTATAAATACGCATTAAATGCCGAGAGCACTTGAGCATGCATGCATGTACATGGTCATGTTTTGTGAAAGGGAGATTATTTATGCTGTTTTCTATAAATATATTTATGATGTTGGACTGTGGTCTATCTGTGTGTGTATATATATATATATATATATATATCTCCTAATAGGCCGTACTGTTAAAACCTACCACCTAATAACCCACAAGACTTTTGAGGGTGAGCTTTGGTGTCTGGCACCAAGATGCCACCAGAAATACTTAAAGTCTTGCAAGTTAAGAGCTGGAGCCTCTGTGACTTGTTTGTCCAGCATAGCCCGCATATGCTTGATCATATTAGATCAGATCAGAGACCTGAGGTTTCCCAGAACATTGCCCAGAGCATCACACTTCCTCCATCAACTTGCTTACTACTCATAGTGCATCCTGGTGCCATCTCATCCCCATGTAAGTGAGACATGTGTGATTCAGCATTAAAGGCCACCTATTTCCATCGTTCTGGTCTAGCTCTGATGCTCACACGCCCATTAGAGGTGCTTGTGGTGTTGGACAGCATGGACACTCTGACCAGTCTGCCGCTACACAAGCCCATGCACTGTGTGTTCTGACACCTTTCTATCATGACTACCAAACTGGTTTGCCTTCGCTCCCCACACGCCTGTGATCCTGTCGGTAGTTCACCAGTGGTCCTTCCTTGGACCAGCCCTCAGGACCTGTTGTTTTTGAGATTCTCTGACCCAGCTGAATAACATGTTGATGATTTTGTGGATCCTTTTATAAATTGTTCATGTAATCCAACAGCAGTAAACTGTTTAGGTAAAAAAAAACAACCTGCCCATTGTTTAGCCATGTCACATTGTTGGTCGCAGATACAGTGTTTTGTATCCCAAGTGTATGTAGCAGCAGAATCACAATACTAGTATTTTATTTACAATATGCAGCACTACTGGGCTGTCAGTGCTATCTTTGTTAATCCATTCAGTCGTTTCATTGCAGCATGTAATTAGCTGTTGGCACGTTTTACCAATAATGAGATCTTTTCCGATCAATAAGTCAGTAAACTGGACAGACGGCTGTTGAATTCAGCGGTCCCTGGTATCGGGTAGTGGTGCAGTGTTGTTAGTCTGTGGACTCTGCGTGTCCTGCCTGGTGGTGCTGGGCTGTGTGTGCTGTGTGCGGTGGTGCTGCGGGGATGGATTAGTGGCTGATCATTGAGCTCCAGCTTCACTCTGCTCTCCATCTCTGAAGCAACGGGGGGCACAAAATGGCTTCCTGAGCAGCACACCACCGAAGATGGATTTATTGGGCTGTGGTTGGCATGACAACGGTGCCTGTAGATGAGACAGAAAATTGTTACTAAATTGTTACATCTGTTCCATTTATTCCCTCTAGCGCCGAGCTGCCACGTCTGGTCTGGGTGTTCATTCAATGCTGTCTGACAGAGCAGCTCTCACTGCAGAGCGGGCAAACATTTTATATCAGTCTGTCTGTCTGTCTGTCAGTACTTTAAAAATAAAAATCAGCAATACACAGCTTTAAATGAATTATTTAATTTTGCGTATAACACGCAATTAATCGTGATTTAAAAAATGTAATCGTTGCCCAGCATTTATATAGTAAAAATTGTGATTGGGTAAAAAAAAAAATTCCTAAAAAAGCCTTTTTTTATAGTGTAAACCGTAATTATGCCCCTGTATATGCTCCCAAAACACTTTAATTTAATTTTTAACTCCGCTTAATATAACTATACAATACAATTAACTCCCCTTAAAAATATGTAAAAGTAAACGCGTATAATCTGTATAAAACACAGATGTAAATACAGTAATAAATTAATTTAATACACAGTAATAAAAATACAGGGCTTTAAGAAGAACAAAACCAAAAAAATGAGAACACTTGAGATGCTCCACGGGGGAAATTCTGGACTGCAGCAGCCAGAGATGCGTCACAGGGCAGCAGCCAATCAGCAGCAAGGAGAAATAAATAACGCTCTCGGATTGGCTACTTTCAAACCTCCCATCTCTGCGTACCATCCCAAGACGCGCTTTCTTTGTGGTCTCTGGACAGTACCAAAAAAATTATACCGTTATATTGTATATTGAAATGTAACAGAATTCATGTTAATATTTAGTATATTTTACAAAATTAGTATATTATATTTTTCTTAATAATTTAGCACTAAAATGCATGAAAAAGTATTTGTGTATTTGCTGGCAGAAAGTCCCTCACTGCTCAGATGTGTATATATATATATATATATATATATATATATGTATGTATGTATGTATATATGTATGTATCTGTGTCAAAAAATCATAATACCGATGATACTATGTGTTTGGTGGGGAATCTAAATAACATGACCTATCTGTAACAGCAGAACTGTAAAAGGCAAATGGTAGGTATGGCAGTAAACATTATGATGTGTATGAACTTTGCTGAAGGAATCTTTTAGAAGAATCTGTCTATCCACCATTCGAATTTTTACCACTGCGATCCCAGCTGGAATACAGTATCTTCTGAGATAAATCATGCAGAAGGCTGGCGACCCACCTTGTTGCCTTTCCAACTCTGGATTATAATTTATTAACTTATTTTCTTGCTTTCAGGATTTATTTTCCCAGTTTTTGGCAGCAGGTCTCCCAGATTTTACACCCATAAAGTGAGATTCACGAGCTGGGTATAGCATTCGAAGCATGTGTTTGTTTTACGAAGCCTTAAACAAACGCGTCAGTTCAGGCCGCGCTGCTGATGACGTCAGGTTGCGATTTTGGCCCGGACAGCCTGGGGACCGAGACTGATGGTAAATTAAAGACAGGCTGCTGAGGAGACAGCCGGCGGAATGAAAAGGGCCGATGTGAAGTATGTGGGGAGAGTTTTAAAACTCTGTATTGTTTGCGAGAACACATGGACCTCTCGAGTTACGGAGTGTGCGCTATTAGGAATTCGTAAAATGCCTCGTAGTAATTTTGATTTATTCTTTTGGAAATGTTAACGACATCTGAACGTACATTAACATTTTGTTGACCAAGCTATTAAACCCCTGAGGGCTGGTTTGCCAGGTACAAGGTGGGGGGAAAAAAAAAGCTCCACAGAGAAATTCAAGCCTGGACCAGGCCGGAAAACAGGTTGGAGAACTTGGTAATGTGCTTTAATTCTCAGGGTATGTTTTACATTTAGCTAATTCTAAAGTGTCCCAAAATAAATGATTTATGCAAATGTTGAGGTGATTTTTCACATCTTACCTGTTCGCAGCTGTGTAGATATATGAGCCTGTGCTTCTTGTCGTGATTAATGTAGGAGCTTCATATTTTCCTTTGCTTTTTTCCATTGTAGACTCCATAACCTAAAACTCTGTTAAAAATGTACCCTCCTGGGCTGGGCTTAGCATCATTTTAGGTGCCCTGAGCTCCGAGACTGTACTTCAGGAAAGGAAGTCGCCATGCTATAATGAAATGTTTCCCTGTTAAGCAGCTTCTGTCCTGAGCTTGACCTTTTCAACTGGGCCCCTTAAAGAGGAGTGGGTGGTGGCGGGGGTGGGGGGGTTGCCGTGTCAGGGCTGGAGTAGCATGGGAGGTGATACATGACTGGAAAATGTAATCAATCGGAGGAACAGTGGAGGGTATAAAAAAGACAAAGAGAATGAAGAGAAAGCGAGAATTAAAGATTGAGTAAAAACGCTACATGAAACGTAAGGGAGAGGCTGGATCACTATAAAGCTGTCAGTGCTGCTGATAATTAGTGGGAAGAAAGTACCCTGAGTGTATGTCCCCTCCGTCTGTTCAGGTGGTTCTGATACTCTCAAAAGGACCAGACCTGTCCAGCTGCCAGATTTGCTTTGTCAGTATTGAATGAGTAATGGATAGAGTAGTGGCTGACACTACTCCATGCATTAGAGTGAGGTTAGATTTCCAACCCCAGACAAGTACAGTGCAGTCCACCAATCAGAGTCACTTGACAGGACTCCTAACACTGCATTGCCTGCTTCTATATCACAATTGTAATTATTTGATGCGCTGGATAAGAGCATCTGCCAAATGCATAAATGTCCATTTAAATACTGTAACTGAATGAATGAGCAGAAACATGGGTTTCCTTCTGATTTATTTATTTTTTTTTGGATAAAGTCACTAGTGTACACCAAAACCAAATAAAAAAATAGGAACAATAAGAAAAGGAAAATGTTCATTCATTCATTTTCAGGGTGCTGGAGCCTATCCTAGTAATAGGGCAGACACAGAGACTACTTTAATAACCAACAAATATTCTAATCATTTTAGAACAGTTCTGTTGGTCCATTTATTATGAAATGTTCATACAATGTAAAAGGCAAAAAAATATGCCCGTTTTAGTGTGATTAAGGTTAATAAGTCTGAAATCTTCAGTATTTTGATGAGGAGGTAATGCATCATACTTAATGTGTCATGTGCATTTACTCTGCTTGTTTTGGTGATGTTCAATAAAATACACAGAAGTAACAATGTGTAAACGCTTGGTTTATCTTTTTAATGCACCAGGAATTGCAAAGCGAGTGCATGTGTTTGTGTATCTTGCCTGCTGTGTCTTTAACCTCTCTCTTTTTTTTGTTTCCCTCTCCCTCCCTCCTTCCTTTCCTCTCTCACACTCTTACTCTGGGCCTTCTAACCCCTCCCATTTGCTGTTTCTCTCTCTATCTCTCTCTTGCTCTCTCACTCTCTCTCTCTTGCTCTCTCACTCTCTCTCTCTTGCTCTCTCACTCTCTCTCTCTTGCTCTCTCACTCTCTCTCTTTCTCTCTCTCTCTTTACGCCTGCCAAAGGGAGGTTTAGTTTAGAGCGCTGCCAGCATTTTGTGTAATAAACTCCACACTGAGGCTGGCTCATAAACAAATAAACCGAGGCTCTCTTCAAGTTAATTTCATCAAATTCCTCCCTCTCTCTTCCCTCCCAGGCAATTGAAGCCATTCCTTTCACTGAGGCATTCCTCATCTGT
The DNA here is from genome assembly GCA_037576975.1 of Alestes dentex. Classification (NCBI taxonomy): domain Eukaryota; kingdom Metazoa; phylum Chordata; class Actinopteri; order Characiformes; family Alestidae; genus Alestes; species Alestes dentex. The sequence continues at coordinate 3,949,584 of JBBIGA010000132.1, read as the reverse complement.
TTAGACTCTCCCTTGCTGCTTTTGCCTCTGTGTGAGAGTGTGTATGTATATGCAGTGTTTGTGTCTATGATTCAACTCCCTGCCATGACATTATCACACTTCCACAGCTCTCTGTGGCAAACACACAGACTGGTCATGTTCTGGCAGAGTTGCCTAGTTATATGCATGCATTAAGCTATGGATTTTACTTATTTATTTGTTGCGTTTATGTATTTGTGTTTTTTTAGGAATGCAGCATTTCAAAGCTCCAACCAACAGTTTGTGTGAGCATGTCATGGTGAATGGGACAACAAGAATGGTCTTTCAAGTGCTTTGAATAAAATCTCTTAAAATGAATGAACATTAAAGTCCCAAATTTTATGACAGCGACTGTATGCTGGAGGCTATTCACTGCTAACAGCTAATTCTGCTGTTCTCCTTTTTGAATTTACAGGACTGGTTGTCAGAATCTTCCCTGAAAGTCAAAACAGTTATGAAGTCCTGAAGAGGCTCATAGAAGGAAGAGGAGATGGAGGACCCATACAAGGACTCAGTACCAGTAGACATGGCAAACCCTCAGGAGGTCTGCAACAGCACAGTAAGCAGAAGCGAAGGTGTCGGCAAGCTTGAGAATGAGACCACCCCGATAATCCCAAATGAGACGTGGAATGTCACTTCTCCCACCATCATGAAGAGGTCTCTCTCCCCTCTGTTGACAATTCAGGCCACTCCAGTTGTGGCCCCAGCTACAGAATCTCCTGGAGGGGTTGCTCTTAAAGTGGCAACCACAGTCCTTCAACCCATCTGTTTAGGAGAGAGTCCAGTTGTGCTGCCCATCTTAGCTGGAACAGCAGCCCCTACAGTTGGACAGGCTGGGACCACCCCATACCTGATGACAAGCCAGGGTCCCCTGTCCCTTCCTCTAGTTCTAGAACAGCAGGTTTTGCAGCACCTGAACCCTCAGCTGCTCCAACAGGCAGCCACTTGCCCAGCCCTTTCGCTACAGAACAACATGTTGTGCCAGAACCCTTCACTTGCTCTTGGCCCTCCGCCTGCCTTGGACCAGAAAGGTTCTGGTCCAGTACTGGACACCAGTCTCTTGACCCTTCTCCAGAATCCAAACTTTGCTGCCATCTTACAGGACCTGTTTCCAGGCCAGGCCAGTACCTCACCCACTTGTCATCCAGCATCATCCTCACAGACAGACCCCTTCTCATCTACTTTTCTAACTCCTCCCCCGCTTCCACATCCTTATAGCTCTCCATTTGCTCCCCTAGTGCCACCAGCCACTCTGCTTGTCCCTTACCCGGTTGTCATTCCCCTTCCGGTGCCTCTTCCAATCCCAATTCCCATCCCCGTCCCAGTCTCAGCCTGCAAGGACACCAAGGTAGAGACTGAGCCCCCAAAGTCCATTTGCTCTTCAAGTAAGGGCACTCAGACATCCACTCATGACTTCCCTTCTGTAATGGTGCCTAGCAAGAACATAACAGTCCCTCAAGCACCTCTTGGCACTCCTTCATCCCCTGTGGTAACAGATGGGGAAGTTCTGGACTTGTCACTTAAGACCCCCCAACCCCAACAACTGCACAGTGGCAGTTCACTGGAGGTCCAGCAGTTTCACCAAGAGAATGTCCTTGATCTGTCCATACCCAGTGAGAGAAAGACATGCATTCAGTCATGTAGTGTTTATGGATCACCACCACATGACCGAGAGAGAACCTCTATCACTGGAGAGAATGTCAATGGAACTTTGGCACTGGGGGTCCTGCGGCCGGTAGATTGCTCTCCCAAGCTAGACTCCAAGCTTTTGAGTGGTTTAGCCTCTTTGGAGTTTAGCCGACAGCACAAGTGGGTCGTGGACAATGGCGGCAGTGGTTCTGTTGCCAGTTCAGTTCATGATGCTGCTCTTGGCAGCAGTGGCAATATTGAGATTGTCAGCACTTCGCAAACGGCCAAGGTCATTGTGTCGGTGAAGGACGCCATGCCGGCTATCTTTTGTGGTAAACTCAAAGGTCTGTCAGGCGTCTCCACAAAGAACTTCTCTATCAAATGTGATGCCAGCCAAGGGGGTTACGCTGCCCTTCCTAGAGCCCAAGGGGAGCAACGGGGGGAAACCAATGACTCACTTAAAAAAATCCCTAAAAATAGAGCCATCAAATTGAAGAAGGTCAGCTCCCAGGAGATACACATTCTGCCCATTAAGAAGCAGCGGCTGGCTGCCTTTTTGCCCAGGAAATAATTCTGAGTTGGATAGTATGAAAGGCAGTGGTGATTGAGCGTTGGATATTGAAAAAAGGAAATACTGTGCATGTGAAAAGCTTGAAGCAGAGGGAAACAGAGAGAGAAAAAGCAGGGAGGGACTGAGGGTTTGTTGATGCTAAAGGCATTCCTGGCAGAAACGAGACCCAGACACTCTCCGAACTGTCCAGACGATTTAGGGCAGCGCTGGCCGCCTCTGGTCTGCTGGTTGGCACTTGATCCATTCATTATAAAGCAATCAAAGAGATTCTTTAAGTGAGTCAACATGATATATAATGCTTAGACTATGAGTATCTGAAAATGACAGACTGCAACACTACTGTACGAATCAATCGCATTTCCACATTTAATTTCCCCTGAAACCGCTCCTCTGTCTCGGATATGCATTTTGATTTCGGTCACACATCTTCATGAATTATTCATAAGACTTCTCTAATCTAAATGGCCATTAATATGCATAAGCCCAGTCCTGAGACTTTGCCAGCTGCCAGAAAGAAATCAGTTCTGGATTCCTCATAGAAACGCGATGTGCGGAACTGGCAAACAGGCATCTCTCTCTGTCCGGTTCATGCCAAACGCTCTCTTGTCCATCTCGGTTTGCTGCTGGTTTTTTCGCGCAGAACGTTCCTCGAATTTTGTTCCGAGGCAAACTTCACGAGCGATAATTTCCCTCATTCATTTTAGGATAGTGTGTGACCTCTGTGCTTTCCCCCTTAGCAGGTAATCGCTGTATTAATCAGTGGATCAGCCAAGCGCAGCATCCGCTTTGATGGGGGGTAGGGTTAGTGGTTAGCGCAGCAGGCTAATAATGACTTGGCAAAGTGCAGGCCTCCGTTTCATTAACTCTGATGATCAGCGGAAATGGTTGTCAGTGGCAACAAAGCACAGTTTTCATCCCTTCTCCTTTCTGGAGGGGGGAGGGGAAAGAGAGGAAAACACACTTCTCCGCTGCCCATCTGAATTAAAACAATAATCACCAGGGGGCCATTCGAAAGAACACAAAAGCTGATTAAATGGTTTCTTAATGTTCTTTGTTTGGGTCTTGTCTTTTTTTTTTTTTTTTACAGTATTAGAGAGGGCAGTTATGTGAGGCTACAGACCTTCAGACCACATAAAACCAGCTAAATGTTTGCTTGCATGTTCAGGCATTTCACTGGCAGCACATGGGTCATTGCTTGTTTCTGAATACTAGATTCTTATAATTATATTCCCCCCAAAAAACAAGATTAGCATGACACCCAATTAAATGTTTGTCTGACACTGTATTTCAGATTGCCCCCTACTCCCCAAACTCCAGCCCCTCTATTCGCTTTATCCCACCCGCCTGGCTCGGCATTCGGAACAGCTTTAGGCCTCTTTCCCACAGATTAGTGGTTGAGAGGGGAACATTTTTATCTCCAATTTTTTCCCCCCTCAGCATCAGATGAATAATACAGCTTGAACTGCATATAAATAGCGATGTATGTTATTACTGTGCATCTGTCTGTGTGATCCTGTAATTAGTGAAGTCCAAATCTCAAGCCACCAATTCTTTTTTTTTGATCGGTATGTGTTCACGAGCTATAATTCATTGTGCTGCTTTGTATTTTTACTGGTTAAGCTCTATTTCTCTGTGTATGTGTGATTGTGTGTATGTGTGTAAATGAAGCAACACGTTTGTCTAAATCTGGCTTTGCTCTAAAATTCACTGTACCGAGTTGCCTGTAGTGGCCAACGGTCCTCTATTTGTTACCATAAAGGAATCCTCCATTGTTTTTAGGCCTTGTCTCTATCTACCGTGTCTCCAACGTACGTTCAGTTTCCAGGAGAGAATCCAGCCTGCATATTTAACACCTGCCAATGGGCTTTTCAGACATTGGCCATACGAGACAGACACAGCAGTTACAGAGCAGGTTCAGAAGCACAGGTGTATTCCTGTTATATAACTGGTTCTGGATTGTACAAGAGAGATCAAATCCAAAAATACTGTAAAGTGTTTTTTCTAACAAATGGAAAACTGATTGAGAAATTTTGTGAATTCAGTTTTTTTTTTTTTTAATAAAACAACCTTTGTTAAAGATCAGACGTCAAAAGATTGAATGGAAACATCATCACTGAAGTGTTTTAAATAGTTCTCTCTGCCAAGCTGTGCTATTTTGAAGGGACGGAAGAACACAACATCCATTTCAGCTTGGCCATGGAGATGCCCTGCGAGCAGAAATGCCAGCTTTCAACTTCACTATACCAAATTTCTCAGATCAGATTTACCCACGGCCACCAATGGACCAGACTCGTCATGCAAAGTGTTCAGTATGTCATGCCGTTATAATAAGCTTACATCCTGCCTGGACTGTGACCAAGCACCCAAATAATTATTTGATGAATCGTGCCAGACGTACTGGATGGTCCAAGTGAGCTCTGCAGTGGCGGAACGTGCCTGAGCTTCAGCTTCCAGTGGTTTTTGTATGTTTTGCCTTAACAAGCTGGCTACTGTTAAGAAATTTCTTATAGCTGTATTATTTAACATCAAACTTCCTTTTGGGACAATAAGAATAACTTTTTATAAAGAATATCTGAGTCAACACAATGTGCTAAATCAGTCTGTAAGAAGATCAGTGTGATTTTTCCATGGTGTTTATTGCACATGTTAACAACACTTAGCTGTAGGGCCTTAATGTATTAACCGGCATGTCACGAAACATCTGTTTAGCTCTCCGCCTCCTTTTCTGGGAGAAACATGCGACTGCTGCATGAGTGCCGAATAGTCTTAGCAAGGAGAAACACAACTGTTAACACGGCATCGATGTGAACCAGTTCGTTACGGACAAAGACGTCCTTTCTACTCGTAAGATTGTATATGACGATTTTGTAGCCATTGATATTTAAGTGCTCTGAGGGAGTTTTCTACCATAAATGACTTTTTTGTAAATGAAGGGGGCAAATGTGGAAATGACTGAAGAAAAAAAAAAAACAACAAAAAAACCAACAAAAAAACAAAGAGCTGGCCATGTTTTTAAATTATTTATTTATTCTTATTTGTATCATTTAAAATGTGGAAAAAAATGTGTATGTGAAGGGTGCGTTACCTTTTAAAAATGTAATGATTAAAAATGTCTATTAACATCCGAACGAGTGTTTTGAACTTCTTTTGCATCTTCTACACATCAGGTTTTTCTGAAAGAGCATCGCAAGTATTCCTTAACTATGGCACAGATATTTACAAAGAAAAAAAAAGAAGGGAAGAAAAAAAAGAAAACAGAACACGAAAACAGAGCCTAAAAAGTGAAAACCGCCACGGTTAAGCAGAAATGCTACGTTACAAAAGTCTAGATCAAACAAAGTCTACTAAACCTGAGAAATCTCCAAAGTAAAGCAAGGCAATTCCAATGTAGTCGTTCAGAATGGACATAGTTTTATAAGCGCAGTATAAAGTATTGGAAGGCAGTACAAGATAGACTGTACTTTGACAATACTCTTGACCCCCCATGTCCTACGGCCCCCCCAACCCCCCCACCCCCAACCCCAAAGCAAACCTTCACATTTTCTACTTTCATATACAATAGGTTCAGTTTAAAATATTTCTTTTTCTACAAAAAAATGTACATTCCTGTTGCTGTGTTTTTTTTATGGTGAAACCCATAACACACTAATGAACTCTGTCCCATCCATGAAGACGACGACAATTCTTAAAGCCAAAAGCTGCAGGAGTCGGAGCAGTGGGTTGTTTTCCCCACCGGAGCGTCTCCATCTCCGTGACACTCTGTGACACCTACGTATACGGAAAAAAAACCCCATCCCTTTGAAATGTGGCACGACAAAAGCAGTTCTTGCTCGAGGCTTAAAAAGGTCTGCAGGGTTCGGACCTACAGAACGGACTGTATCAAAACAACACTCGAGCAGCGTCTCGATTACACAGCCAAAAACAAAAAAACGAAACAAAAACAATAATAATAAAAAATAAAAATCCACTGTCTACACACTGAATAAGAATATATATCCATGCAAATCCTTGACCATAGCAAGATTCCACCATAAACAAATGACACTGATCATTTCAACAGGTACTTTCCATTACCAACAGTTTACAAATCCAGAACATCTCTACATAACAAAGATCGGGACGTTAACCCATTAACAGAATGGTAACGAAGCTTCGGCAGACATTTCCCAGCTCTCTCGCTGTCGGCCTCAGAACCGCCGATGTTGACAACCGACATCCGACACCGTTTATGACACCGAGACTGAAATAAATAACAAAAGATTAATACAGAACTGGGCTTGGAGCCGGACAGACACAGTGATCGTGCCTTACCAGGCGACGAGGAATGAAAAACAATAATGGGAGAGTAAAATCGGAACATTAACGTCAGCATTTTATCCCCTTGTCCTACAGCAGCCTTTCTGTAGCTCAACACAGGGGTGCAGTTTTGACCAAATGTTCATAGAGAGTGAATAGATCTCAATAGCTTATTAATGTACATAGTCATAATCCATTTCATATGCACATAAATATATATCACTCATTCACATACACATAAAATGGACTCCTGGCAATTGTACAGGTTGTTTTGGTTCCATGTGACCTCCTGCACCTCTACTGTCCCACTAAACCTACCAATTATGTTTTCCTTAATCATAATACATATATCTGATTCATGTAACTTAGCTATTTGGTAAGCTGCTTTGGGGGCAATGGCAATACCTCACATACATAAGTGACTTAAAATGATATATCAGTAAACAGCAACTTGATTGTATCCCAAACCACACACACATACACAAAAAGAGGTTTAAAAAAAAGTACAGTGCCGTTTCAAAACGAATTCAAACATGTTACAGAGAGGAGGTAGGGAGATGAAAAGCTGAACTTCTTATCGGTTATCCAACATCACCAGCAACTTTCCTCTCAATCTGAGACCCAGGACAGTTCAAACGCTTAAAAAAAATCCTTTCTAGGAACGGCAAAAGGGTGACGGATTTACAAAAAGGTCTTGGAGAAACAGAAGGAAAGAGGAAATGGGAGAAAGAAATAAAGAAAATCTTAAATCTCCAAAGCTGTAACTTTCTCAGAGAAGAAAAAGATGCAGGCGAGTTAATCCGAATACTTTTGGACCATTTCTATGGTTGAGTTTGTGCTGAAATGTTCAGAAGTTTTCCTACACTGTAAATGTACTGAAATGACAGTGACGATATTTGGACACGTGTGAAAGGGAGGCGTTTGTCCAGTCCAGCGTTCCTTTAAATGCCGGGTTTAGCGATAGGTAGTGTGTGCAGAACTTTATTGCTGCCCGGATCCTTTTTCTCTCTCTTTTCTTCTCCTCCATCCTCCCTCTCTCCGCAGCTGAGTGGATCTCTGTACACTGGTCAGCCTGCCGGGTCTGTACGGTTTATCCTCCTGGAGTTTACTCTTCCTGACGTGCGTGTGGAGTTTGTTGGCCCCCTGGTCAGAAGCCCCTCTTGGTCTGGCTGCTCTGTTTGGTAGTTTGGATGAGAAGCAGTACACACAAGGGACTACGTGTGTTCATCCAGGACTGTAAATCTGTTCCAGTACTGTGCAGTTAAACCAGTACACTATGTTCAATCTGACTCAGCAGTGCGTTTGTACCAGCACTGCACATAAATAATCCAGTACTGCCATTCAAACCATTACTGTCAGTCTAATCCAGTACTGCAAACCCAATCCAGTACTGAGGAATATTCAGCACTGTTTGGAGAGTCCAGTACTCTTCCGTGTGTGTGTGTGATCCGCCACTGATGGTATGGAATCCAGCACTGAGTGTGAGTCTTTACTGTTTGCCCTGTTTGAGTCTCTCGATGTGGTAGCAGAGTTTGAGGGCAGGGCCAAGCTTCAGGCCCATGTACTTCATCACCATATCGCTCCTCAGGAGCATCAGAGCTTTCCCGTCAATCTCCTACACACACACACACACACACACACACACACACACACACACACACACACACACACACACACACACACACAC
>JBBIGA010000132.1:3909015-3926090 GCA_037576975.1 Alestes dentex | reverse complement strand
CTTCTTAAAGGCAGAGTAACAGGTCTTTGAGAGCCAGAATTCTTGCTGATTGCCAGGTGTTCAAATACTTATGTGCAACAGTGCAATACAAATAAATTCTTTACAAATCATACAATGTGATTTCCTGAATTTTTTTTATATTCTGTCTCTCACAGTGGGAATGCACCTACAGTGTGAATTTCAGACCCCTCCATGATTTCTAAATGGGAGAACTTGTAAAATCGCAGGGTGTTCAAATACTTATGTTCCTCACTATATATTGGTAGTTGATCATTGATGTGAATTCATTTGATTGATTGATTTAATTAATCATTGGGTGCTCCCACCGTCCAAAGACAGTCACATCAGGTGACCTGGAGATGATGAATTTTCCTGTAGGTGTGTGTATTTGTGAATGTGTGTTTGTGTGTGTGTATGAGTGTTGGATTACCCTGTGATGGGCTGTCGACCTGTCCAAGGTGTTTCCCCGCCTCTCGCACTATAAAGGCTGGTGCCCTGGTTGAGGATAAACAGTTCAGATGATGGATGGATTGGATTAATCAGCCTAAGTGTGCCCTGAATTTTATTAACACGTGTAAAGGAATAAAAACGCTTTGCAGTGTTCTAACAAACTGAGGTGCTGTTAATGAAGATGCGCTGTGTGTTTCCTGGACAAGCTAATGGTATAGCTTAATGTGAAAGCTATGCTCACAGAGTGAGTTGTATTTTGAGCTAATTATCCAGTTCTACAAGGCCCACTAATGTATGCAACACTGAGACAGGACAAGCTACAGAATGTTGATTCGTTTAGTGAAGTAGCTGCTACATACCAGTATGTCTTACAGTATTCTTTTTGTAAGTGTAACGTTAGCGTTTTCTGAGCTCTTACAGTTTGAACTGTGTGTCCTCAGGTGGTCAGAACATGGTAGGAAAGCTACAGTTTACTGATCATTCTGCTACTTCAGAATCCTTGTACTTCTGTGGAACGTAAAGTCAGACTTCCATGTGTTGAATGTGACAGTTTTATCCCTCATTTAAAGGAGACACTCCTAGACTTTACTTCTTTTTGAGCTTTCAGCCATAGATATTTCTTTTGCTGCCTGCTCACCTAGATACCAACTTTTTCATGTTAAATCATTAACTGGCCCTAGGGTCAACATCGCTCTGAAAATGTGAACAAAATAGAATCAAGAGAAATATATTGAACCAGATTTAAGACTAAACCCATAGCAATGCCCTTCCCTAATGGAAATGAAGCCGTCTGGAACAGAGACTACCTGCATTTGACACTTCACAGCTTTGTCTCAGTCAGAATTACACAGTCGTCTTCATTCAAGAGTGACGGCGAACATCTCCCTCTCATACACACACGCCCACACACACAGTGCAGAGACACACACTGTTTACCTTGAGAGTGAAATTGAGCGTCGGGATTTATCATACTGGCCAGGAGGACACTGTGAAGGAGGCAGGCGTGTGTGTGTGTGTGTGTGTGTTTAAAACATGCCCTAAAAGCTGCCAGCAGCGCACACACACGGATGAAACAACAAGGACACTGGATGGCAAATAAAAACATTGCTTCTCTTGTGAGATGAGACTGAAAATGAGGGAGACATGGTGCACGTCAGCCTGAGCCATTTAGCTGTTTGGAATCAATTTTACTTCTAGTCCTTTACTTCTAGTCCTTTTACTTCTAGTCCTTTTGCTTCTAGTCCTGATAAAGCAACTCTGCCACTGAAAAAAAGCCTGAAATGAAAAATGAATGACATAGAACTAAATATGTAACATCCACATCAGTTATTAATGATTGCGTGTTCAACTAATTTGATTGAAGTAAATATGTTTGTTTTTTATGTTTGTAATATAATGCTGGGTCTTAACACAAACTGCTCAGGTATCTGTATAATCCAGGGCTGACAGTTTTGCTATTGATTATATTAAGAATCAAGTAATCTAGTGGTTATTCTGACAACTAAAGTAACCATATACATGCAGTGTTAACATATGTAATGTATAGGCCTATATAATATAATAACAAATAGAAATGCATTCGGAAGATCCTGCTGGTGTGGGTTTGCTCTATTTCACAGCTTTACAATGACCTATGGACACCCTGTTTATCATTCAGCTTGTTAAGTAATCGTTAAATGATTAAACTGATTTATCGAGAACATACATTTTAATTCATTTTGTAATCTACGTATTGGTTCAACTCTAATCACTGGCCTTATGAAACAGAATATACGTCTATTGTAATGTATTACTGTCATTCTCAACTGGCCCCAGACAAGAACATGTGCTTGCTGGAGTTCTGATAATAGAGACATCCGTGGGCGTGGCCGCCTGGAGCCAGCCGTGACAACATTATTTTGCTGTATTTTTAGTCAGATTCCACTCTGTTCTTATCATGACCCAGCATAAAATGTTGGTTCCCCATAGTAATCTCTTTTGCCTGTAAATCTATCCGTATGTCACGTCGAGCGTGCTCGGGGAGTGAGGCGAGGCGCAAGATGGAATTATGGAATTAATTATATAAACACACAGACTCTACACTAAACAGAGCATAAACAGGCACGAGGGCCTTTAAACACAAAACATAACTAAAACAGCAGACACATAAGGAACGGGTAGCGTGAGGGATAAATGTGAGGGTTAACCAGCAAATTAAACATGAGCTCTTTAAACTGAAATACACAGACTCAGCCATAAACCAATCAGTAAACACAATTACTTAACTCAAAACACCAAACAGCTGACAGATCACTCCAGACACACACAACCTTTTCAAATTAAAAGTCCCTTTAACAAAAACTGAACAACGCCGAGGCATGACACCGTACATATTACTTATGACTTTTTTCAGATTGCTTTTTCAGTCGCATTTATCCAATTATAAGAGCGTATAACTCTTGGTTACTTTATTTTGTTGACATATTTTTAATGAGTTTGACTTATTTTTAGGTTTGTGCCAGCATGTGCCAGGGTCTCCATAATCAGTTGCCATGCGCAAAACATTGGAAGTTGGTCTATTACAAATGGACAGGACTGAAACCTTCCCATTTTTCATTTGCTCGATAGGGGTGGCCAGGGATGAGTATTGTCCAGTCCTGTTATTTGTCTTGTTAGACAAAGCCAAGGAAACAATATCTAGACTTTAAAACCGATTCAAGAATAATTATTTTTTAATACCTTCTTTTAAATTAAATTAAAATGTACAGGGCTGAACGAAACAAATGATTTTGAACATATGTATGAATTTGATTCTCCTACAATGGTTTCGGCACCCATGGTCATAACCCTTCAGAAATAAGCTTTATATTTCTCTGTATGTCGATCTACTGTCAGCATCTGCATTTTATAAATGTTTATGCATTATTTGTACGCGTCCATGTGTAATGTGTGTGAGAATGTGTAATATTGGCGTGGGCCTGCACTCCCAAGTCTGTACATCCCAACTCAGACTCAGCGGTGGTTTAGTCTATAAAAATCTTTGTGTTTTTGGTTACTTTGCTCATTTTTAAAAATGAATATAAAATGAAAGCCTTTTAGTAGAAGTCTAATTGGCAGGCTGTGGGGAGAAAAACTTTGAATTAAAAATAGTCTTTCAAAGCTTCTGGTTAACTTTCTTCAATTAGACACCCACTCCACCACACGTTCTTTCTTGATGATGATTTCAGGTGAAGCACAGGTTGATAATTAATTAAAAAAAAGCTTTCAAAGTGTCAACCTGTGTTCACGGACTGCTCTGTCTAGTGCTCGTCAGTTTTACATGGTTTTCGTCTCTTTGCTGCGTCCACAGATGTGAGAGTGTGTTTGGTGGAAGCGTACGGGACGTCCCGTAGCCCGCGCTGATTGGACCACCCAGTGCCAGGCCACCCCATGCCCTCCTGCAACCCAGACGACGACCTCTCATCTCCCCCTCGAGCTCCGCCTCTCTGGGCCAGCAGCCGTTTGTCTTCATGAGGACCCCATCCATCGGTGATGTGATGAACAAGTTTGAGGTGCTTGGCATCGTGGGGGAAGGTGAGTCTTCTCAAACCAAACCCTTTCATACAAAGATTTTCTGCTTTTTAATTGGATTGCCCTTAATCATGTAATTTCTCAGAGCCATCACTTCCTTTCTGATATATAAAGCAAGCATATTCACAGGAATATACTTTGCCCTTTAGCTTCTATTGGTATTCAGAGGAAACCAGTCAATAAAAAGCCCATAGTATGTGCAGGCTCACTCTTTATCACTCCCTGTTACAGAGCATCCACTAGAGCTGCACAATACGGAGAGGGCATCAGTATCGCAATTTTACTGCTGCAGATTGCGACTGTGATGCCTTTGTTAAAATGTAATTTAATTTATTAACCGTTATAGTCACGCGTGAACACACCACAGCACAATGTGAAATCCTTTCTCTGCATTTTAATCCATTCACCAAGTGAAGCAGCGGGCTGCTGCCAATGAGGGGCGCCCAGGGAGAGCCAATGCAGGGCCAGTGCCCTAACCACTAGGCCATCCAGCTGCACAAAAAAGGCCCATATCATCACTTTTCTGGATTTGAAAAGCTTAAACATTGTTTCAAATGGGTGTTTGTTCCCTCCATATATGGAAACTACGCTACAAAAACAGCCCTTTTGAATTTCTTATTTAAACACATCTCCTTATCTGGCTAAAGCAGTTTGGCTCTGACCATTCACGCACTGATTCACCAAAGCATTAAATGGTTAAAAATTAGACTTTTGTTGGATTACACGAAGAGCTCAATTCATTGTTCACCCTGTCAGAAGCACTGTGATTGGTTAGAAGCTCATTTCCATATTGCAGTATTGCAGAGACAGATATCGCGATGCCGATTAGCAGACGGTATATCATGGAGTCCTATCCAACACCAAACCACACTCCACCTTCTTCTCGTTTGTCTACGCTGCGTCCATTTTCTTTACATTTTGCATGAGGATATGGGCGAAAGCGTCTGGGGACCAAGCTATTTTTACCCGTCTCTATTCATCTAGTCGACCCCGGTAAAGTGGAGAGAGGAAGTTAGACAGAGGTGTTGGACCTCTGCGGAAAGGTACAGGGCAGAATTCGTCACTTCTGCCCAAACCCGTGACGTGTGTATATCGTTATGTGACCAATCAGAAGGTGGGGGTGGTAGATTCTGCAGCATTAATTGTGGTCTACCACGATAAATCAATAAGGATTGACAAGAGCGGGCTTGCTAATTAGCCTTGCACGCTGGAGTAAATGAAACACTGATGCTTTTTGACAGGCAGGCTGATGTAGGCTATGTGTTTTCAGCCGTTCTTTGTGGCTGGGCTGCATTACATAGGATGATTTTTAATTATGACCAGGGGCGGTTTCAGCAGTCAAGGTGCAGGGAGATGATAAAATAAGCGCTCTCAGTGGAACGCTGGATCTTTGCTGCTGTGTGTGTGCGTGCGCTATTGTGTGTGTGTATTTTAGCTCATGTTTTTGGCAGTGATTATGGCTTACTGTGTGTTCAGCTGTCAGAGGAGTGGATTTCATTCTGTTTTTGGCCACCAGCATAACCATCTCTTTACCCCTGCACCTCTCGGCCTAGCATTATTAACCGGGTTCATTAGCATAGCGCTCCCCGCGCTTGCTGATGTTTGCGCGTCCCTTGTTGATAGCTAATTGTTTACTGTATGTGCTGACCATAGTTTGCTATGGATTTAGTCAGCATTAGCTGAACCGAGGCGGTGCCAAGGAATCCCTCTCATGCGCCGCTCCCTCGCCTGCGAACCACGTAAGCCTTTTACACCTGCGAAAATACACAAACACTGATGGAATCTTTCCACACCTCCTTAACACTGATTGTTTTGCCCACATACATAACCAAACAGGTCCGGGAACGCTATTTATGTCCTTTTTCGCCGCCCTCTGTGCTAGCGGGAAGCTGTAAAAGCAGCTTAACCCTTGGGCGTCTGAAGTTTGTTGGCGTTTGAACATCATTATAACGAAGGCTAAAGGACAGTTCTGTTTTGTGCTATTTTATTTTAAAGCCTAACAAGGAGCAGGTGCTGCAAATGTCCTTTAACATGCTCTATATACATTACATGAGTTACATTGTGTGTGGAAATGAGTCCCAAATAAACAAATAAAAGGCCATCAAATTCACATCATACTAAAATTCCTCATTTTTCCTTCACAAGCGCAAATGTGGCACTGATTGAAAGTTGAGAAGCCACTTTTTTCAGTTTTTCAGCTTGATTGGCACCCTTAAATTAAGGTGTTGATTTCTTTTTGCTGACCTATTTCCATTTCTGACCTTTTTAGTAATTTTTGCCAAATAATTAGTATTGGGTGTTTGGTGGCAATAATTATGCAGGTCACTCTAGTCTAATTCTAGAGTTGCCAAACTTTTTTATGCCAGGACCCACGTGTAGCATTTCATGAAGAGTGAAAGTGGAATAGAAAATATCAAAGTAATAATGCTTACTTGTATTATATGTCAACTTAAGTTTATTTATATAGTCCAGTATCGTACACAAAGGTTCAGTGTGCTTTACACTAATAGAATAAAACTATTAAGCATAAAAATAGTGGGAAGCAGAAAATAAAGTAATAAAAGAAATGAAAGAATATATAGAAAATCAGTAAAAGAAAACTGAAAGTGCAGTAGAAGTTATTTAAAGAATGTAGAGGAGAATAGTGCGTTTTTAGCAGCTTTTTAAAGCTACAGTTGGTGCAGATCTGTTATTGATGGACAGTTTGTTCCAGCAGTGTACAGCATAATGGCTAAATGTAGTTTGTGAATGGTTCTGAACCAAAATCTGTGATTTGGCTTACAGTGGATGTGAACCACAAATTTTATTTATTTATTATTATTTTTTTTTTAATGAGGTCGGTGGCAGAACACACAGGCTACATAAGTACATTGCTGTTGTCCTGTTTCAGGTCTTTTTTAAATTTATTTAAATGTTTAACAAAACCTTGGAAAGGTGCCATTACACCCCTCTTTTTTACTGCCTATTCAGGTCTTAACTTCAGAATGAACACGTCAATATTAGGGATGTGCTGATCTGACACTCGGATCTGAACTATCACGTAAATGCTTAACTGCACTTTGAGCAACTTGTCATAAAGAGAGATACACAGATGAGCAGCAAAGCTGTCTCGGATTGGTATCGGCAGATACTCGTTATTGCAGCATGAGTATCGATACTGGACATGAAAACGTGGGATTGTGCCATCCCTAATCAATACACTTGATTAATATTTCAGTATTTTTTCATTAATTTGTTCCATTGGGTCCAACAGTCTTGCTAGTACTCTGAACACTGTTGCCTTCTGCGTGACCCTTGGTGATTTGGCTCGACCCGATGGATGTAGAAGTAGCAGCACCCTTCTGGTTATAAATGACATTATTTGAAATACAGCCCTCATGGTTGCATATTACCATTGATGTGACTCACTTATCCCCAAACTGAACACTACGAATGCCAGCTATGTACACCTAGATCCCTAAATTATTGTTAGCTATTGTAGTCATAAGTACATAAATACATTGCTGTCGACCTGTTTCAGATCATCAGTTCTGCTGGTAAATGTGCTCAAGCCATGTTATGAAACTGACGTTTTCATAAGAGAACAAAATAAATCATTTTTAATTTCAAATGTAGAAGAAAACATTGGGGCAGCTGGTTGCCTAGTGGTTAGGGTTTTGCACTTGTGATCAGAAAGCCGTGGGTTCGAATCCCAAGATTGCTAAGCACCTCTGAGGTCTATTCAGGTCTTAACTTCAGAATTAACACATTAACACTAGAGATGTGCTGAGCTGATGCTCAGCATCGGTATCGGTCCGATACGGGCCAAAAACAGGTGATAGGTCTATTTGATATTTTTACGCTATATATAGGACTGCTAGTGGCACCTCTGAGGAACCCTTGAGAAAGGTACCGTCCCCACACACTGCTCCCCAACCTCTGTGTTCCTGGCTGTGGTGTGTACACGTTGGACAAAAGAGTCACTTCATGTCAATATTTTATATGGCCAGTCCTGTTATTTGTCCTCTTAGAGAAAGATATAGTTGAAATAGGTCCGTAGCATGAAGATCCCGACACGCATCTTCATCACGATCTTAATGCGGCCTCAGAAATGTCGCGTCTGATCAACTAATTGGACAGAACGAAGTGTCACAAACGCCACCCTCCCGGCCACCCTGCTGACCAGCAGAGAGACACTAACACACCGACACGAGCGATCATTCACTCTTCACGCTGCATTTATCTGGAGAGAGAGGCGGTGCGCTCAGGCAAACTAATCACATCTCTTGATCACTCAGTGGGACATGCACACTGTTTGTGTGTACGCGTGAATGTGTGTGTGTGCGTGTGTGTGTGTGTGTGTGTGCGTGTGAGGGGATGACAGCCTTGTTCATCAGTGTGAGCTGATGTCATTGAGTCACTGTGGGGAGGTCAGGCGGTGATGTGGATACGCCAGAGAGAAGAGAACGAGCCTGTCGCTACGACTTAACACGCATGAGCTCTCCAGCAGTACAGCCATTTGAATGGCAGCACACAGTATTTACTCTCAGATACAGTAGAGGAATGCTTCCCCGAAACCGACAGCGCTTCTGAATGTGTCGAGCTCAGGACAGGTTCCGATTTCACAGGTTTTTAAAGGCCACCCCTACTTTTAACAGACTTTAACTGCATTTCGCCCCACTTTTGGGGCTGCTGGTGCCCTGGTGGTTAGGAATCTGCCCCTATAATTGTAAGGCTGTGGGTTCGAATCCTAGGACTGCTAGCGGCACCACTGAGGTACCCTCGAGCAAGGGACCCACACACTGCTCCCCGGGTGCTGTGTTCCTGGCTACCAGCTGCTTCACTTGGTGAATGAGTTAAATACAAAGAACAAATTTCACACTGTTCACACTGTGTGTTTTGGTGTGTTCGCGTATGACAAATGGACACTTTACAATCTTTACAGTTGTTAGCCTGGCATGCTGTCATGTTGTTGATAGAATTTAACACCGAATTTAAACCGAATATTTGACAACTGACTGTTTAATGAGATTGTTTTGTGGTTTGTTATTCATTTATTCATGACAGTTGCCGCAACATGGTCATTTAATTACTCCCATCCCATCAAGTTTTATTTCTCAGTCCAGGTGATGCCAGTCAGGTTGGATCAGCCTTGGGCAAAAGAACGTCTGGCCAAAATTATAAGGTTAATTGAAGCTTTAATCCAGCAGTTCACACCTTTTAGCCTAAAGCGTGCTTTGAGGATGGTAAGTGAAATGACAATCCAAAACAGAAAATAGTTGTGATTGCTTTAACAGTTTCTGATTATTTATCTCAGCTGTTCTGTGTGCTGTTTCTTGGAAATGTGGAATGTAGTAAAAATAATAAAAACCTTCATATTAACACGATACAGAACCAGAAACCAACAGAAACCAATGGGCAGGTGTTAATAAGTGTTCTGTTAAAGCAAATGCATTTTAATTTTTGTCCATGGTTGTCCATATCTTTAGACTGAAAATAAAAACTAGAGCATTCCAATTAAAATACTTTCAATTCCTCATGATAAATGATTACAGGATGGTGTAGCCCAGGCATTCCCTTGTGGAGACACACACTCCCAGTCTCTACAGATCATTTTGACCTAAAAAACATCTTGTGTTGACTCTTTCATCAAGAGAACTGTAGGTACTTTGGTTCTTGTAGGTGCACCTGCTTGGAGATCTGAAATGCAGTAAGGATTCTAGCTTCGGTTCCGTATTTCACAACTGGCTCCCTGGAGTACGATTCTCGTCAGTTTAATTAGGCTTTTCTCATGCTGGGGGCGTGAGAAACGAGACGTGCTGCATGAATCTGGAGGGGAAAATGTGACGGACTGCCTGTCACTGGAGCGGACAAGTGCCAGCACATATCCACAATTAAAAAAGTGATAGCAGAAGTTTTCTCAGTCCCTGAAATTAATCTTGTTAGGTCTGCTTCCAAGTACTGAGGACCACCTGAGGTTAGGATTTGGGTCAACACTTTGCAGTGGAAGTGAATCTCGCCTTACTTTCCGTCGAGTCTGGGAGAGAGTGCAATATCAGTGAGACTTATTGCTTTAAGGCAAAACCAGCTCTCACATGTTGGCACTGTTTATGTCATTTATGCCATAAGCTTTACCAGCAGATGTAGGCTGTCATATTTACTTGGGATGCAACAGCACTTTTTTTGCCAATAACAATCATTGATAAACACATACCTGACACTGTGCCTTGCAAAAGTATTTAAATCAACAGATGTGTTTGAATTACAGAATGAAACTGAAAAATGACCTGTGGATTCCCCATATGTCCTTCAAATTGCAAAATAATTACTTGAGAACATACTTTTCATTCAAGTAATGTGTTATAATTAAGTAGTTGCGACAGCAAACCTAACCTTTAACATGAAGAGTATATGTTCTTACTAAAAATGTACTTTATTTAACAATAACTGATGAGAAGAAGAATAAAAAAGAGCTTTTTTTGCAGAAACCAACAAACCACTAATAATGTTGGGAAGTTCTGCCTTCCCGCTAACTTTGTAAAGTCAGTTCTTGTTTACTTAAAACTCAAATAGAACTCTACTGAACCAAAAATGACAAGTTTCATGAACTCAGAAACTCATTATTCACTCTGTATGTTTAACTCATGATTTAAGTTATAAGTTTTCTACTCTCAAACCAACTAATGAACGTGAGTATTGGGGGTTTACAGTCTATATACTACAAATCTTGCTACAAAATGCCTCAAACTGTGGACTCCACTTGTGGGCTGTCCTTGTCTGGTCTGTCCTCATTCCACCGGTGTCCTTTCTTTGTCCAGTCTCCCGGTTTTGCCCTCTGTGTTGGGTTTGACCAGCCTTTGATGAATTCAATTTGCAGGTTATCTCTTGCCTCGTGTGTGTGTGTGCCAGCGCTGATCTTTACTGGATGTGTTCCTGAGGAGCTCTCAGTGCTCTCGGCTCCTCGGGGAGTTTCGATTTGTGCCACAGATAACGCCGATAGCATCTCTCCTGCCAAACTCTGCCATTGCCTACTGTGCCCCACTTACACACAGATACACACATTCTTAGACGAACTCAGACTGTCTTACACACTTACACACAGTGCTCTTTGGTCCAGTAACACCATCACAGTTCCATATGGAGGTATGAACACCATATGTACAGTTTTATGACCCCTGTGAACAGTAAAAAATCAATTAAAACCACCTTTGTTTGCCTCAGTGAATGCAGGGTCAGCGTCCTTAAGCAGGTTCCCCAGGGTTTTTGCACTTTGTTTACCTGAATGGCTCATTCACTCACACAGAGGTGACACCAAGCGAATGAACTCGACGTTCTCACTCAGTGAAGAATCAATCAATTTGTTCTCTAGAGGCAAAACATGCCTTTGGCCTCTTTACTGTTCATTCATTCTCAGGTGTTTGCATACGCTTGAGTAGGTATTTGGCTCTTTGTGGGAACCGAATTCCCATACAAAGACTTAATATGTTAAAAATGTAGTAAGATACATTAAATAGTTCCATAGGGATGCACCAAACATGATGTTTGTATGGTTGATTCAATTTCCAAGCGCACAAAATGCATTATCACATTTACAGTGTTTCTATTAGCCAAAGTCAGAATATGACTTAGGGCTGGGAGGATAAGTATAAGGCCTGTCTGTGAACGCTCACACAAACAAAACATAAATACATATCTGTTCTACTTATTGATTTCATTGCTGTATGGATGATAAATGACACTAAAATCGATAAGTGGTCCCAGACCTTAAATTAATAGCATTTCTTTTTTATTTTTAATTTTCTCTTTTTTCAAAACTGGCATTTTTCATTCCTAAGTGAAAAATCGCATCTGTTTAAGTAACGTGAATCACATAAATGGCCCGAAATTGAAGGGAACTTTAGGTGACTTAATATTTAGCCCAATGAGTCCTGCATAATTTTGTTACACCATTTTGGTACCAGTGTAGTAGCAACATTCAAATACAGGGTGAGTGCATGTCCTTAACTCATGTTGTTTACAACAGAAAATTGGCCAAAAGGAAATAGAATAAACTGGCTACTTGTGTGTTTGGATCAAAAATCTGATGATTCTGGTCATACATCCCTAATTTACTGGTTAGACAGGAATATACTGAAGACGTGTAACACTGTTTCACTTTCATAAGCGCGGCCACAGAATGATGGAAAGCATTGATGGGCAGCTGGTGGCCTAGTGGTTAGGGAGTTGCACCTGCAATCAGAAAGTTGTGGGTTCGAATGCCAAGACTGCTAGTGGCACCACTGAGCTACCCTTGAACAAGGTACCATCCCAACACACTGTTCCCCGGGCACTGAGTTCCTGGCCTGCACTTATGTTGTTTCTGTTGTTCTTTGTGTTGCACCATGTCTTGAATGAACATTGTTTCATTTCACTGTGTACTGTGTAGATGGTTGAAAGGACAATAAACATCCACTTGATTTGGCTTGACTAACAGCTGGTTTCATGGCCAGTCACTTTTTTCACGGCCAGTCACCCTTTTCAGTGGTCACAGGTTTGTATAAGGCAAAACATGTAATACTGTAAACATGGTGTCGTGCAAAGATGAGCCTTAGATATTTTGTCACTGCCAGAATGTAAAACAGTATTGCAGTGGTGTGGTTGACATTTAAAGAGTTCGCTTTTTAACAAGAGTATCAAGAGATATTATGGAGGTAATTTATTGAGGTCATTAATTCTGAAGGCATTTTTTCGGCCCCAGAACAGGAACCTAAAAATGATAATGGTTAATGGTTAACCACCAGTTTACCATGTTTCTCTTCTTTCTCTTCCTCCCTGTCTCCCATACAGGAGCATATGGGGTCGTGCTCAAGTGCAGACACAAGGTAAGACATGAGACAACTGTTCAGATGTTTGCTTCAGTGGGGAACTTTAATTTTACCTCTAAACATCTGGCGCTCCAAAAGTCTTGGTTGGGACCTGAGTCAGTAAATGAATAAAGTAAAAGTAAAGTTTATTTTTAAAGCACATTTAACACAGCTGTCACTGACCAAAGTGCTGTACAACCAAAGTGCTGACTCTAAAAACAAAAGGACTATACATTCTCACACAAGCACACACAGATAATAAGAAATAAAATAAAATAAATTCAAATGAAATGAGACATCATATGAGTTACTGAATTAAGTACTTGAGTTACTGAATAACTCAAGTAATGCCAGTGTCTCAAGCTTTTTGTCAGTGAAAGTGTCCGTATAATCCAAACTTCCATACAGTTCAGTCATTGTACATTTATTCAGTATTTGTTGGAGTGAATACAATTTGCGCATTTTTTGCACCATCAACCAATAGTATGACTGATTTAGTTGTATTGCCCTCATAGGCAGCACTGAACATCTGAAACTTAATAGCCAGCACAAATTTGTGTGGTGTTTTGGACCGATAATATATTCAATAAGTTTGAACACTTCTGGTCAAATTATGTGTTTTGTTGATTTCATGCACAACTGGTTATAAATTGACACATAAAAAATTCTGTTTACATCTGGTCACTTCATGTGACTACTATCTGGGTTGTATCATAATTGTAGCCACATGTGTTCACATGCACCAAATGCATTTCTGGTCAGCCAGATTGAAATCTGATTTCTGTGTGGTGAGTAATATGCAAATCAGATAGTATACAACAACCAATCACTGGTACTGCTCCTCATTTTTCTGTCCTACTCAAAAGAAGATGACAATTCTGGCCAAAATAGTCGATGTTTACAAGAAAAGGCTTTTAAGAATAATTTCCATCGCCATCATGAAGTACATGCGTTGTAACCAGATGGTGAAAAGTGGGATACGGAATTCAAATTAATGTCAGGAGAAAGAGTAGCGATGCTGCATTAAGTGCTGAAGGGTGGACTCTTCCATAGCAGAACTAAAGGGGGCGCTGTCACAGTACTGGAAAGGGTTTTGGATGTTGAATGTGGGCGTGTCCGAAATCACGCACTTGCACACTTTTAGTGCGCGATTTTAGTGCATAGTGCATTCACACTGACAACCAAGCTACAACTCGGTGCACTGCAAGTGCCCGGGCGGAACGATGGACACTATTCACACTAAATGGACGCCATTTTGACCATGTAGCGGAAGGGGGGGGGGGCTTTCGACAAGTTTTCAGAGTTGAATAATGGTGGCTAACAGTGCAATTAAAGCCCAAGTGGAGGCAACCGGTTCGTATAAATGTACGTAACGTTAATAAAATAATTTTACTGATGTATACTGCGGTATATCCAGCAGATATTTTGGAGAATCACGAGCAAATGTTAGTCTGTCACTTCCGCTAAGTGCAAAACGTAAGTCACTACATTCCAGTGCACTCACGTAAGTGCGCGATTTCGGACACACTCTAAGTCTTGGTAAACTGATGCATTCACAGTGCTGTCATGTTGACTTGAATGTGTCTCAGACCACCTCCTCCTCCTAAAGTTCTGTTTTAAATGCATCTCTGGTACATTCACTCCTATTTAATGTTACTCGGCCCTGTCCAGATATAAACCAAGATGCCCAAAGTGAGCAGGTGTAAACAGGGTCAAGTAGAGGCAGCATGGCACACAGTCAGTCAAAAGGCTGAACTAGATGTTCTAACCATCTTTTCTGTGTACTCTGTTTTCCTTTATATTTAGCATGTAAGCCAGATTGCTCAGTATATCAAACAGAGTTTATTTGTTTCATGAATCGCCTGGTCTCTCTTTAGTCATACCTGATTTGCAAGGCAGTGCAATCTTCAGTTTCCTAGTGTAAATGTGGCTTTAAGTAGAGCTTAGAAGGCTACGAAGGAACACATTTATTATCGCGGTTTACCACTGTCACTGTGTGCTGGAGAAATTGATGGCCTACATTCACTCAGCTGTGAATTTGGGTCATTTAGGGATAACATGGCTGATTTAACTAAGTTTAAGCCTTGATGGAGAGTAGCGACTGATAAGCTGACCTATATATATCTGTTGCTGGCTAGTAAGTAGGAAAGTATAGATGCAGCTAGGTACACAGATGCTATTTTTGTTAGATGGGACCTGGCATTGGTTTGCAAGTGATCCATACAGTGCTTGCATGAACTTGGGATGGATTTGGTCAAATCGGTGATCATTTTACTGCGTTTGATCTCAATAAAGACATCTTCTGTTTGGTAGCAGCCATTCACTGCTGGTATCTAGATGGTACATTGTGTTTAATCTGCTCTTAGAATCTGATTCAGGGTGTTTAGTCTGTTTGTGTCCACTCATGTTCTCCAAATGTAGTAGTTTCAATGAAAGCTTAGGACAGTCATGTGGTGTCACGTATCACTGAAAAGCTCATCTCCTGTAGAATCTAAATACACTGTCCAATGATGTCTGGTTCCTTTGTACTGAAAACAGCTTTCACACAAATGGAGTGTCTCATTGGTTCTCAGTGGAGGCTGATTCTTCAGCTGAAAACCAGCTTTTCTCAACATCTAGAACTAAAAACTTCTAGAACACTTGCATTCATAGCATTTTACTTGTTCATTACTAACCACATTCTAAAGGATTAGTTCCTGATATATTGCTGAATTTATGCTAGATTTTGTACTAGATTTTTTTAAAATAATAACAGTGCGTATTTATTTCATTAAGCAATGGGATTTCAATAATTCATTCATCTGGAGTGAGTCTTCACAATGAAATATACATTATGTTGATGTCATTGAAAGGTTTGATTTTTGGTTGTGAAATGTGTGTAATTGTATGCATGTTTAAGTAGATAGTGCCCCATTTGTGTATCTATATGTATATCTAAATCAGAAATATTTGTAAGTATCAGAATATGAGATGATAGAGATATTTTTAAGAGAGGCTTTTCAGCTGTAGTGTATTCAGATTTGTCTATAAACATCAAATAAACCAGTCAAGAACCTTGCAGTTAAATGAACAGGGTAATAAGAAAAGTATTTGGGTGATAGATCTGTTTTTATGCAGCGATAGGGTAGGGAACCTTTAACCTGTGTTTAAAAAAATAGGTTTGGCCTGGATGGATGGATGAGGCTGGTGAGTGTCTTTTCTGGTCCTAAGCCACCGTGCTGCGGTCTGAATTCAGATTTGTTGTGCCTATGAAACGTGACGTCCCTGCATCACGCCACACGGTCTCATGCAGACGTGAGAGCTTGTCACAGTGGCAGAATGCCAGGAACAAGCTGTATTATCTTTGAATTTCATTTCTTAGTGTCAGAGCTCGCTGGTGACTCTGTCTGCGTGAGGGTGCAGGCTGTGTTCTTAAAATACGTTCTCTTAGCCCGAAGTGTGAAAGACTGGGCAGGGAAATACAGATCCCAGATAAGATATTAGGCCACTGCAGGATTAGTTGCGGCCTAAGTCAACTCACACTCGACTCAAAGCACTCTGAGGTGTTAAGTAATATCAAATTAACTTGATTATGTGCGTTCTGTCATCGTTGTCTATAAAAAAGAAAAGAGATAAGAAGAAAAGTCAGCCTCTGAGATGGCTGCTGCTACAGTTTTTAGTACCGTGATGTATACATGGATTAAAGTTTTCCGTCGCTATGATGGATTTCCGTCAACAAAGGGCACTAAAGATCAATTGTGAGAGGTGGTATGGGCCCGCGACACGGAGCATTTTGTAAAAAAAAAAAAAAAAATCCATCAGATGATTTTTTTTTTTTTGCTTTCGTCCATGTGTATATCAGTTTGAGGCTAGTAGGCAATAATTGTGTACAGTCATCTAACTTGCATGACTGCATGATGCTAGTTGATGCTAAGGATCCATTTCCTCCATTACTATCCTCGTAGCTCCATGCAACAGGTGAAGACACTCTACTAGTTTCATATGGCCCCAATTCAACCTTAGAGGTGGCTGATAAGACTGTTTTACCCATGTGATGTACTTTTGAACATCAAGTTGAGGCTAACGTCATCTACCTTGCATGACTGCATGATGCTAGCTGATGCTAAGTATCCTTGTTCTCCATTACTAAGATAAGATAAGATAAGATAAATCTTTATTAGTCCCACAGGTGGGATATTAACGCTAGCACTGCAGAGAGTCGTCCAGTCCAGAGGACGCTGAGTGGCGCCGCGGCTTAAACTGTTCCCACTTTCT
>JBBIGA010000132.1:3882187-3898385 GCA_037576975.1 Alestes dentex | reverse complement strand
ACTGTAAGACTGTCCCTGTAACTAGTGACTGTAAGACTGTCCCTGTAACTAATGACTGTAAGACTGTCCCTGTAACTCATGACCGTAAGACTGTCCCTGTAATTCATGACTGTAAGACTGTCCCTGTAACTGATGACTGTAAGACTGTCCCTGTAACTCATGACTGTAAGACTGTCCCTGTAACTCATGACTGTAAGTCGCTCTCGATAAGAGCGTCAGCCAAATGCCCCCTTAACGCATGCAGTAAGTTACATGTACTTAGTTAAGAACAGTCAAGTCATTTCACCCAGATACACAGTACACAGTGAAACAAAACAACATTCCCCCAGGACCATGTAGCAACACAAAGACTAAAAACAGAAACACCACAAGACTACATAAGTGCAGGACAGGAATACACAGAGTGCAAAAAGAGCAAGAAAAACACAAGAGCAACAAAACAACATTACAGGATAAGACAACATACAGTGCAGTCCACAAAAACAGCTACAGTACTAGTTTGAATAAATACAGTGTGATGATATATTTTGTATTCTGGCAGCTGCAAAAAAGCAAAGATTGAGGGGGAGAACAGTAAATAAATAACGGTGCAAACAATAGCAGCAGCAAAAAGCCTGTTGTGACTCAAGATGCTTGTAATAATAGAGGTCAGTTTGCAAATACCTGCCCACGGTAGTCTGTTCCTTTACTAAGTACGTGAAAATCTATGGTCTATGGTAATTGACCACATGCTACAAAAGCAGTATATATACACTATAATATATACACACTACCAGTACTGAGTATATATATATATATATATATATAATATATATTTATAACTTTTATGTAACATGTTTTCCTTGATTTTTGATTGATATTCTGTCTCTCTCCATAAAAATGAAACTACCTCATAAATTAGAGACTTTGTTTTTTTTGTAAGTCAGCAAACTTACAAATTCAGCAGGGGATCAAATAATTATTCCCCCTACTGTATATATCTAGGTGCAGGAATCTGTTAGCTTGTAAGTTTTTATGGGATAATAGGTCTTTATCTATCTATCTATCTATATATATATATATATATTTATAAACTGATGTGCTGAATTTGTTCAGTCCTAAACCGTCAATGAACTGAGAGCTGTTGGACTAAACAGCTGATATCTGCACTGGGGTTGAGGGCTGTCTAGACTGGAATTGATTCCACTTCCTTTGCTCTCCAAAGCGTCATCTTATTACCAACACTGCATCTGCACTTCAAGCCCAGAGAGCTCCCACATTCACAGCTGTGGGCAGAAAAGAGGTCAGAGCATCTCGCGGTAATACTGCTGATCCCAGCTCCCACCCTGAGTCAGTGTCATTAAAGGAGTACTCCAGCGTTTCGCATACCAGTCTGGAACTGTGTCGTACAGAGCAGTGATCTGGATGTTTTTTTTCTAGACTAGAACTGAAATCAGACCAACTTGAAGCTCCCTTATAATAGAAACCAATGGGAATTCCACCAATAAACAATACTGTAATATGTGTTATGTAAGGCAAATTTTAAATGACTATAAATTATGTTCTAACTCTCCAGTTCTTACGATGGGAGACACATTAGAGAATGTTTACACTAACACTGTTTCTACTCTTTATCCAGCTTTCAAA
The DNA here is from genome assembly GCA_037576975.1 of Alestes dentex. Classification (NCBI taxonomy): domain Eukaryota; kingdom Metazoa; phylum Chordata; class Actinopteri; order Characiformes; family Alestidae; genus Alestes; species Alestes dentex. Next base: position 3,896,759 of record JBBIGA010000132.1, on the reverse strand, counting down.
GCAATTCTGGTTCCATACTGTGTTATGGTCCAAGTACTAAAAGCGACGCCACACAGTGACTGGAGGGAGTCTTGGAATTAGTGTGACTCTGCTCCTGATGTTAGTGGAGTCTAGTCACGCCCATGCTTTGTAAGGTACTGTACATGGTATGTGATAGTAATTGTGACACTCTGGATTCTGTACTGCCTTCTGATATGAAACGTAACATGAAGTATGCATTATATCCTGGAGCCAGATTTAGCTTCAGTACACAGAGGGGTTCGGCTGTATCCACTTTCTTCATATCTTCAAATCGTTTCCATGGTATACGACTTTACTCAGGGTGTGGTAGGGATGAAGAGGGTGAAGCTTAGTTAGCAAGCCAAGCACCACAGCACGGACTCAGTTTAAGCTAACTGATGTTAAAATGACACTTGTAAAGAGGATAAAGGCTTGCATTTGAGAGTGAAAAATAAATTCAAGCTTGTTTCTCACCGTGTAGCTCTTCGCTATTGGTGTGTGATTAGTTATTCGTTTAACTGTACATTATTTGTAGTATTTATACTCCAGTATTTCTGTATGAAGCACAGTGTATTTCATACAGAGTATTTTTGTGGAGTTTTTACTGGATCTATACTTTGTTCCTATTAAGTTTTATTATAGTTTTTATTCCACGGTTTTTGTTTTTGTTTTTTTTCGCTTTGTGCCACTTCTCGTCAGAGCCCATAATGAATTTTGGCAATATTCCAATGTCAAAATTGTAATATTCAGTGTAGTGCGCATGTATACAACTTTTTTTGTATTGGATTGTATTGATAGTTAAAACAAATATTTTTGGATTCAGGTCACCTTTGACCCAAAAACATGTGTCAGAGAGAGACACGGATATGGCGGCTGCAAAGCAACTAAACGCGAAACACCCAGCAGACTCATTAACAGACTCAGGTCAGTTATAAAAAAAAGATGTGTGTAGTTGTTTGTTGTGGTTAATAAAAAAATAACCAGCCAGTGAGTGCGGCTACGCGTTCATAATCCTTAACCATAAATGGCTTGGTTACAGCTAGCGCATTCCCACCCCCACGGCCCAGTGGTAAAGCTACGGCGAGTGGATCACAAGATCACAGTTCAGATCCACGGTGGGAGTAGTTTTCTTTTTTTTTAACTCAAACGCTTTTTGCCTGTATACTCTAAACATGCTGTCACACTTTACATTTTCTCACAGAAATGCATCTAGTGTATGTTGTTCTTGTCTATGTACGTCTGTAGTCATAGCATAAGCAGTTTCCTCCAGGCTCAGTAAAGTTTTCTGATTCTGATACCGAACCACCAGCATCTGTAGTTTTTCTGATTGTTTTTTTCAGGCCTTGATTTTTTTCTGTCTTTTTATCAGCACCACTGACTCCCACACTTCCAATCAGTGTTCCCCCTCCCCCCTCATGTTCAGGACGTCTTTTTTTTTGGTTGTTGTTTTTTTTTTTTTTTCCCTAGAGGTGACATTGAATTCTGACACAGTCATCACTTTGAAACGCCATCATCAATTTTAAATGCCACAGTGCTTGATCAGTCATGAGCGTGTGAAAACTCCACCCACACCTCCGTGCTGGTAACAGTTAACACAAGTTCTTCCCGTTCCAACACAACAACACAGTTACAGAGCGCTCCTGACTGTAGAGCACTCTCTTTGATGGAGAAAGGCATTCTAAAAAATATGTTTTGTATAAATGGTTACTGACATAATTAGGGAGAAATGAAGCAGAACAACTTTGACTTTGCAAGGCAATCTGAATGTAGCTCAGCGGCGTCTGGACGAGCTCTTAACTAGGCTGTGGGGCTGCAGCTGTTTGCTCAGAAAGTAGTGTTAATTATAGATCCACACCATCAACTACAAGCTTTTTGACCCATATTATTGATGCCTGTTTGGGTGTGGGTTTGGTTTGACCGTTCTGTGTTTGTATTAGTTTGCGTATTTGTTAGAAAATATAAGTTACATAGAGTGTATTCACATTGAGTGTAGAAAGAAGCAGGACTGCATTTTTTTAGGTTGGTAAGCACTGAACATACCACACAATGACTATGTCCATCAAACACGCCGTCATGTCACTCCTCATGGGTTTATCTTGCAGTGTTTTCACACTTGTCTTAACTTGTCAGTTGAATGAATGGATGTTCCGACCTGTCTTGTTTGCCCGGTGCTTAACGGCTAATTATTTCTGTCTCACAGCAAATGACTTTACTTTCCTGTCAGGTTTAAAGTCTTTTAAAGTGATGTGAGAGCTCCAATAGAACACTACAGTTGTGCTCACTTTAGAGGACAAACCACAGGCCTCAGATCCCAATGGGTGGTAGCTCATTGCAGGCTTCAGGCTAAAACCCTGCTTATGGGTTTTATTTGAGGAGGAGGCAAGAATGAACAGGCTCTATCTCCCATTATTGTGTAATTGCAAAAGCACTTAACCTCTTGATCCTCCTGCTTATTATTCAGTTATCGGTCTTAAAGGGCCTAAGAAAGAAAGACCAAAATAAAAGAATTTCATGTAGTTTGAAATGCTGAAATAAAGTTTTGAACAAATATGTGTTTTTATGAGACACTTTATCTTTTAATATTTATTCGGTTATATATATATTCTGTTTACATTGTGAACAATAGAACAATAGAATAACCAGTCAGAATATTTTCTCTGTGGTATGTCAGTCAATAAAGCCAAACTAGTGCCACGGGTCAAGCCTTTAGGACCACAGAGACTTTCATAACATTTCCAAGGATTATTATTCAGCAACTACTTGGACAACAATGCAAAGTGGTTATTTAAGATGTAGGAGTTTTGAATGCAAGTCTGGAAGCAGAGTTTAATAGGTTAATAACATAATTAGAAAGTGACAGAGGACTTTATACACAAGATCAAATTCATGAGCTTCCTTTTGGATGGTCTCAGTAAAACAACAATGTAAAAGAGGAGCCAAAGTCTGTTACAGGCATAAAAAAATAACAAGCTATAACAAGATCCATTTTAAATTCAGAGCAGCCACAAATGTTTATGTCTGCCAGCGTTAGCTTGGTGCTAACTTCTTAAAAAGCACATTAGCATGTTAGCATGCTGTGTCCTTCTTTTTTGACCAAGTTTTGACATGTATGGCCCTAGATGAAACCAAGCTGAAAACTGCCACAGGTAAAATCATTTTACAGAGATGTTTTATACAGTATTCAGTGTATAAAACATCTCTGTAAAGCTAACACCACATACCTCTCCACTGGTAAAATCATTTTATAGAGACGATTTATACAGTATTTAGAGGTTTGTGTTAGTAGTGGATGGTATGCCAGTTCATCCAGTATACAGTTTAAGATTTGAGTTTCGTTATTGCTATCACACCACACAAATAAGTGCAGAACTTCCTGGAGGCTGCAAGATTTGGACTCATCACTAAAAGCACAAATGCTTGGAACAGCAGGCTAGCACACATAGCCCCCCACGGACACAGCCACTACAGGAAAACGAGTCGTTAGAGGCAAGGCAGTCAACTTGCAGGGTCTGAAACCCAGAAGGGTCATACTCAGACCTCGCTGGAATGAACATTTTCACTAGACTCTGCATATGAGCGGAAAAGAAAGGCCTCCGTTCATTAACCTGAGATAAATTAACCTATATTACTGTAATTCATTTGTTTCATTTCTGAGGTAAGGGACTGTTGGAGTGATGGATTTCCAGGGTCACAGCCCAGGCTGAACCCGTGGAGGGGGCGTGCGTAACTGTGAAGTGTTTGGTTTGTTAGCTTATTTCCACACTAGCAAACAAATGCCACGGCTTTCACTCTGTTGACTATGCGGTAAATATTTTAAAGTCTTCTCCGAAAAGTGCCAGGAGATTTTAAAACCCGCACTGCACTCAAAGCACGGCATATTGTTTTGCCGCGCTACATTTACAGCCCCTTGATCTCGGGAAAGATGTGTGTTAAAGCGAGATTTTTTGCGTGCATTCAAAACACTAGGTTGGTATTTGTTGTGAGCAAACATCAGCCCACATCTGTTCAGCTTTTGTCGTGAGCATATAAAGTTTGATTCTAATTAAAATGCGTTCCCCTTCCCTATTCTCTGGCATTTATAACTTAGTCATCATTCCTTTTGTCATTTTCTTTGATGTTTCTGTCAGATTCTCTTAAAAAAACACTCAAAAACTGAGAAAAAGAAAGCCAGGGGAGGCACTAGTATACAGCAGTAATCACAACTCCATTGTACTTGCAGAGAAATGATTTAACACCCTACTGATAGCGACTGGAGGTCTTCGAAATTAGCACTGTAGCATCTAATCAAGGGGAGGATCAAGGAAGAAGAGGTCTAAAAGTTTTTTGGCTTCCTTGCTTGTGTTCGCATGAATAATTTGGATGATTTCAGATTCATTTTTTATGTAACAAATTGGTGGCTGAGGTCCAAACCCAGCTCGAATTTTAACCTCCACCTGAGTTGAGGCCCATCCATTTGCTTGCGTAAGAACAAATGAAATAAACAGGTCCACCTATTATAACAAATTGGCCTTCTAAGCAGGGTACTTTGCCACCTTTGTGCGGATATCTAGGTCACGCTGTCTTTCAAGGCGCATCGTCATGAATCTAACCTTTTACTGAAGGGCTATTTATACACACGGCAGCTGCCATAGCAGCTCCAACACAATGCTTTATAGTCAGACGCAGGTGGTAGAACAAACCAGGAGCGCACAGGTAACAGTATCTGGTACCACTTTACAGTAGGAAAAGTGCTGTTATGAGGTTTAACATGTATTTATTGTAATCAGCGCATAGATATTAGAAGTGAGTAATAAACATATATAAGGTATCAGTGAACAAGACCGTAATGAGCCCACATTCATCCATACAGTTGAACCTCAAAGCTTGTTGGTTACTTTGCTGTCTCCATCTGTTGCCTTTTTTTATTTATAACTCCCTATTTGTGAATTTAAAGTGTTTATGACCTAATTAACAACCATAAATAAACCCTTTATATCAGGTTCTAGCACACATTGCTTCCGTTACCTGAATCCCAGTGTAACTGCTGGACAGTCCTATGCTCGATTGTTCATGAGAAACAAATCTCCCTCAAAAAACTGACCCAACAGTCACAAGAACTGTTTCTCATGAACCTCTGAGCAGAAGATCATTCTTCTCCACCTAAGCAGAGCTGACCAGCAGCAGAGGGAATGTAGTGTGAATGTTTCTCTATTTCATTTTTTGCTTGGTGTGCAGCAGTGTGTATATTTTGAATACGCTGCATTGTGAAAAAAAGAACAATGTACATTCATTTTTAGCCCTTGCGATACCGCCAATGTAAATATACCCCCAAAGTTACAACAATGGACCTTAAAACCCAGTTTCCCCCAGTTTCACCCCAGTCAACAAAAATGTTGCAGCTCATTTGCTCTTTTTGACAAGGCTAGTTGTCTTGTCCCACCCTCACCCTCATTCCCTGGTATCAAATTTATTAGATACCCACCACAACAACATTTTTGTTGATTACCATCCTCCCAAACTTCCAGCCCCTTTAGAGTTAAGCCTTTAACCCTTAGAACTCAGAGTGTATTAGTTAAATCTGATTTCAACAAATATAAGCAGTGTAAAACAGTCTAAAACTCCCCACCCTCTTCTGGTTTTCCCCACCCAGTTGTGGGCGGAGACTATCCTGAAAGTTCTTGTTTTTTCTTCATTTTTGTTCTTATGGTAATTTGTATATGACTTGATTTTTAAAACCTCAGTACTGGTTTTTATTATTACATGGTTTTAAATTACAAAAATTTAGAAACACCATACAGAGCTTAGCATGATGTCTGACACCTCGAGCATCGACACACACTGGGGGAACTTCCATATAAGGAGCTGTTTTGGCATTTTACGACAATTTAGCATTTCTGGCGCTGCCAAGCACGTTCACGTTCAAAGGGTTATGTAGATTTTGATGGTCTAACTTACCTTATGATATTCTTGGTGGTGCAGCGTCAATACCTTCCATTTTGGAGATGCTCTGATCCTGTCATCACAATATGGTGCTTGTTAAAGGGGACATATTATGCAAAACTCACTTTTTGCATCCATTTGTTTCCTGTGAGTCAATTGAAAGATTTTGGTGTCAGGAATCATATGCCACATGAAGTGTTGTGTTCATCTTGCTCTGGGTCAGACTTGGGGTCGAACATATAGGGCTGGATAGGCCTCTGTTTTCTGCCATTTTCACGTGTGTTAAACGCAGAGCGTAAGCATGGGATGGGTGGCGTGGCCAGCAACAGCTTATTTGCATAAAAGTGACAGAGCCCTTAAACGGCTCATTTTGAAAGAGACTGAAACTGTCAAGAGTAGAGCTGGTGAGATCTCCTTATGTGAGAGTGGTTCGTGCAAAGAAGTAAATGAACATGTTTTGTAGCCCATAGACCCATTATGACTTGTTTAAAGAGAGGTATAATATATCCCCTTAAAAGCTGCTCAGATCCTTACAGTCACATATTTTTCACATATTCATTTTTGTGTGGGGCAGCTGGTGGTCTAGTGGTTAGGGAGTTGCCCCTTCAATCAGAGGGTTGCGGGTTCAAATTCCAGGACTGCTAGTGGCACCACTCAGGTTCCCTTGAGCAAGGTACCATCCCCACACTCTGCTCCCCGGGCGCTGTGTTCCTGGCTGCCCTGCTTCACTTGGTGAATGGGTTTAATACAGAGGTAGAATTTCACACTGTTCAAATTGTGTGCTGTGGTGTGTTGACATATGGCTAAAAGGGGCCACTTTGCTTTAGTGGCCACCATAGAGCACACATGAGCAAACAATAGGTTCAGTGTGAAACAATGAATACAACAAAGTAAAACGACCTTCAGTACTGGAATTTCATTTAATGCGATAAGCCTTTTTTTTTTTTTTTTTTTTTTTACATTTTAAACACTTTTTGTCTAACCTTTTAACAGATAAGCGTTTTATCTCTTTCAGTATTTTGCCAGTATAGGCATTTTTAGCTCCCCGGATGCCCGTTCCTCTTCACACTAAAACTGAAGCCAAAAGCCTGCAACAGACATGACGAAAACTTAGAAAAGGAGCTGTGTGAAACAACTTTTATTATGCTTGGCAGTAAACACGCTCCCACTCCCCTCTCTCCTCTATAAAACATGCCTCAGAATGGGTTCGCCGTGCTGAAAGCCAAGCCAGTTTGTTTCAATCAGGCTTTCTGTTTGATTAAAAGGCCAGTAAACAGAACAGAAGAGAATTAAAGCAAGTTTAATTCCCTGCTATTCCTCATTGTTGGATTTTCCTCAGGTAAATGGCTTGGCGGGAGTCAGTTCACTCTTAAATAACATTAGACCTCGTGTGCTGCCTGTGTTGCTCTCTTTTGGAGCACCTCAGTAGCATCTCAGGAACTGTTGACATATCTATATTCCACCCACAGTTCTGAAGATGTGAGATTCTGGAGAACTTTTGCAATAATGTTATTAAACCTGAAGAAAAACTGCATGTTTACAGGTAATTTGTTGACCGTGTCAGATCACAAGTCTTGCCAGCAATACGTTCTAAAACTTTGGAAGTGCCTCCTGGCAAGACACTACGGGCAGATGGCAGCTTTGGTCCTGCCAACCCATTTTTTTTAGACAAATTGCATCAAAATTAGCAAAAACATGTAAAAACTCAATAGAAATTGATTATTTTCAGTGTGTTTGGTCGGTTCTGTATTTTCCAAAAATCAACTTTTGGCTTCATTAGTGAACAGAAGCTTAACTCCACCCACACTTTCTACAGACTTTTTGTGTTATATCTGATTGAAAAGCTTCTTTCCTTTAACTGGAATTTCCAGATATGTCTGTTTCCTTGACTTCACACATATGGTATACGATCTCATCATTTAATGTAATTCTGAGGTCCATTCTTAAAACTCTTTCTCAAAATCAGATTTTCTCCTCATTGAGGACCAAACATTTCAGCTTGTAGATCACCTGCATTCATGAAATTTTAATTACTAACCACTTCCTGAAGGATTTTACAGAGGGATTTCCCACTGAATGGACATAGCTAGATTTCTGCTTGATTTTATACTTAAAATGACCCTAAAAGGACATTTTAGAACAACAGTGCATACTGTATTCTTGATTAAATGTTAAAGCAATGAGATTTCCATAATCGGTTGAGGAGAATCTTCTATCTGGAGTGAGTCTTCACATCCAAACAAGCCTTTTAATACAAAAGTTATTCAAAGGCGAGATTTAGGGTTTAGGAAGATGTATGATTTGTCTTATTTCTCAGAATGTCTCATGTGTTACCACTATGTAAATGTGTTTTTTTTTTCCAAGAACCATAAATAAATAAATAAATAAAAATAAGAATATCTGTATTCTTGAGCAAAATTTCAACTAAAGATAGCAATGCATTTTTGATTCGTGTGATATAAGCCTTGGTTGCTAGGTTGCTCCTAGCTCATATAATAATAATGAAACACATTGTGAATGTAATGTACATGCATGTACTGTAAAAACATAAAACCGGAGAGAAAACATGCATTAGCCATGACCATTTTGTCGTAAATAATATATTGTAAGAGTGAAGATTAAATCCTGAGCCCACACTTCTTAGAAATAGAAGAAGGAAACAGTGTTCCGTTGGAAATTCAGAGAAAGGCTTACACAGGATATGATTTATTTCTCGGCTGATGTGGGTCAATTTGTGTCTTTCATGGCCTATTAGTTTTAGAAAAGTGAGAAAAGCTCATTGTGTATTCTCCCTCTGAAACATAAGAAGATTAAAACAATATTTACAAAGCACACTAGGTGGGATCAGATTCTCCCAGTTCAGTACAGGCCAGAACAGCAGTATTCAGAATATTTATAGTGCAATGATTTGAAATAGGGATGCTATTTTTTTAATACAGTAATATTACATAATACAGTACAAGTGGTAAAGGATAAGCGGTTCAGATGACGGATGGATGGATGGATGGATGGATTATACAGTATCATAACATTATATCCATGTGATGCACCAAAATTAAAATTCTCATGTGAAACTGTAACTGAAACTCAGGGCACACTCGGCCAAAGACCAAAATAAAGGCTTTTGAGTGTTGCCAGCTGTCTACCAACACTTTTCCACAGGTATACGGGAGCCGTGTTGTACCTAAACTGAACTTCGATGGCACAGAAGTTGTAGCATGTTTTGATTTTCCAGTGCATCTCAGTCCAGTAAAGGTGTTTCAGAGGCGCAGCAGCACAAATCTCATCACACAGTTCGTGGCTGGTCGTCCCAAAACCACGTCCATGGAGTTGAACCAGCAACAAGTTTTTCTGTCAGAGCTGCTTTTGATATTGTGTTCTTTTATTATTTATATTCTTGTTGGAGTTTTTTTTTCTTGGCGTTCTTTATCCGTGTGAGGAAAATCTAACCCAACTAACTTGTTACACCCTCGTGTTTCTCACAGCGTTGAAGATAAATTTGTTAGCGTCATAGAAAACTCCCACTGAAGTTTATCTTCAGCCCAAGCACATAGTGCTGCTTGTACTTCATCAGCTTCTCAGTTGTTAGTTTGAGTCTCCATTGATGTGTTTTTTGTCCAGACTGTAAAAAGAGTGGCCTCTTTCCAAGTTGTGATGCGAAAATTTCAACCAATCAGAAAGCAGTCAGCTCGGCTGCGGCCCACTTTTGGCCCTGCTGTCGAGCAGCATGGGTACAGGTTGCTTTATTTGGGATGGAATACATTCATTGGTGGTACAGCATGGCTCCTTGTGCCAAGGGAAAAGCGCTATAAGTGCTGGCCCTATCATCAGGAGATTACAAATTCAATCCCTGGATGAGTCCTTGAGAGCACAATTTGCTCTGTTCTCTCTGGGGGGATATTGGATGGCCCTCCCTCACACCACTCATGTTGTTACCCAGCCTGATTGTCTGTTAGCTTGAGTAACACACTTGGCGCTTAGCGTTCTCCTCCAAGCCTGCTAAGCTGTCCAGTGATGTTGCATTAGCAGCAAGATGTTGAGAGCTTTGAATGTTTCAGAGACTTTCCGGTGTTGGTGCCGTGTGACTGGAAGAGTCCTGGCCATTGAGTGCAACTGGAGACAACAGAATCAGGAAAAATCAGGGAAAATCCCCCAAAAAGGTTGACTATTAAAAAAACAGTTTACATAATGTAAACGTTCTTCTATGATTACAGTATTTAGGCTACAGTGTGTACCATTAATTCCCCTGTCCTCAGAAGTAGAGACTGCTTGATCATTCCAGGAAATGAATTCCATTGCTATATTTTTTGTGTGTTTCTGTTGTTTTGTAATGCTCAGAATGAATAATGATGAGACATTTCTTGTGAAATTGTAGGATAGTTCCCCGTAGCTTATATTTTCACTGTTTATATCTTCTGCTGTTAAGTTGTTTGAATGCATCTAGGAAATAAAAAAAAATGTTATCTGGATTTTGTAAACCATACATGAGTCAGCAGTCGCTGTGAAGTTGAAATAAAGTGTTCTGAATGGAACTGATTATTATTATTATGAATATTTGTAATAATTTCAAGCTGATCCATAATACATACCAATCCATGGCTCATTATTTTCCAGCTGTCTTTTTGTCTTTCAGTAGCCAAAATGTCTGTGCAACCCTCCTCACAAAATCATGACTGATCTGAAGTCAGAGTCAGCTCCTTCTGGCCTGACTGCTACAGGAAAAGCCTTTTTTCTGAGAGAAACATCAGAAAGGTCAGTCCAGGGCTCATGTTTTATCAACACCTCCATGGTACAAACTCATCCCTGCCAAAACTGATCCTGAATCGGTTCTCCCCCACGGAAAATCTTACAGTTTTACATCTCAGAACGGCCTGTGAGCAAAGCAGTTAAAGTAGTTTGGATCACAGCGCCTGATCGGTTCTCAGAGTGTGGTGTGTCTGCCTGTGTGTTTCGCCACTCAGAGGTGTTTGAAATAGCCTCTCGCCCTATTTCAGCAGGAGCAGGGAGTTTCTTCCTCCCTAATGATGAAAAACTGGGACGAGAGAGAGAGAGGCTTTTGCATGGCACCGAGTAAAATAGGTCATCTTGAGTGGGACACTTCATGGTGTAGAGCAGTTAAAAAGGAAAGTGTCTGTGTATGTGTGTGTGAGTGTGTGTGTTTCTGCTTTTTCAGGACAAAAAAGGTCCCGAAACTGTATGAAACTTACAGAAAAACACAACTACTGTTTTTTTTCTGAAGACTCTTGTTACATGTGTAAAACAAAGTGTACACTGAAAGTGTAAAAACTTTTTTTTGGTTACTGAGGTTAAGATTAGGGTTACTTTTAGAACATTCTTTCATTACATTACATGTAGATATAAACTATAAACAGTTCTGTGCAATAGTCTTTGGTACCCCACACAGTTACATCAATGATCAGATCCTCTGCCACACACGAGCAGATCCTCGCTCAACGAGTGGATCTGCGCTGGACTTTGGGCTCTGAATTTAGTGTGAATTTACTGAGCAAAGGTCTTGAGACACCCCTCATTTCTTCATATTTTGCCTCCCAAGATCCAGACTTTCTTGTATCTTTAGTCTTGAGGAGCAGTTCTCCAGGCTTCAAAAACTCTCATTTCCAGTCCAGTCCCTGAACCTGACCAATTTCAGAGGAGTGTTTTTGTTTGTTGAGACACACAGTGACGTACATATGAATCATTCAAGCACTTCAATCTAGCTGAAGGCCTGAACCAGTGAAGAAACAGGAGCAGATGATTCCAGATGATCAGGCGGTGATCAGTATACTGGTCACAGTAAAACGTTTCTTTAATTTGATCCACTCAGTATGACAAAAATAAGACAACTTGACAGGCATGTAACCTAGTGGTTAGGGCGAATGCGAATGCGAATGAGGAGTGGCTCAAGACTTTTGAAAATATTACATGAGCACATACCAAACAAAACCAAACGCTTGAAAGCAAGCTGGTAGCCTGCCGGTTACATATTCATTTCTTTATTGCATCCAAATCGGGCAGTACGTGAATTTGACCTGTTGGGCCTCTGAGCTTATTTAAAGATAAACATCTTACGGAATTATTAAATGGCCCATATCCTACAGTTTCATGTCCACTTGTGATGTGAGCAGAACAGTTACGATTCATTTTCATTTTTGCATCGCCATTTACAATCTCTCCGTATTCTCAACAACAGATTGGTTTTTTTTTTACTGAGCCTTTTAGACTGATATGTAATAGAAATGGTCTCTCATTGACTGATTGTCTGCACTGTATTATTGAATAGATTGGGCTAAACTGCTGCTGTTTAGGAGGACATATGTATAAGGCGCCATAATAACATGTACATTCCTACACATAGGCACAACTTTGGGGGCACAGTTTGGGGGAAGGCACTTTTCTATTCCAGCATGACAGTGTCCCAGTGCACAAAGCGAGCTCCATAATGGTTGGATGAGTTTGGTGTGGAAATCAGTCGTGACCTCAACCCCATCAAGCACCTCTGGAATGAACTAGAACGAAGATTGTGAGCCAGGCCTTCTCGTCCTACATCAGTGCCTGACCTCATAAATGCTCTACTGAATGAATGGGCCCAAATTCCAAGAAGAGTGAAAGCTGTTATAACTGCAAAGGGAGGACCGACTCCATATTAAAGTCTATGGATTTGAACGCAATGACATTTAAGTCCCTGTTGGTGGAATGGGCAGGTGTCCCAATACTTTTTTCTATATAGTCTATGCATAAGCATGTATATACTTACAAATATATAATACATGAGACATATTATTATATATAGGTACTTTTATATAATGCACATGGGCTTTATGTTTGGCATGTGTATGAAATCAAATGTATGTGTGTGTTAAAGAAAGAGTGATAGAGAGAAAGAGGGAGATGGGAGTGAGTGAGTGAGTGAGTGAGTGAGCTTATGTGCACTGCATAGCAGTATAACAATGAGGCGAGCCACAGGTCTGAGAAATTGATCAAACGAAAGTGAGAGAAGGAGAGAGAGAGAGAGAGAGAGAGGGAGAGAGAGAGAGAGAGAGAGAGAGAGAGGGAGAGGGAGAGAGCGAGCGAAAGAGAGAGAGAGAGAGAGGGAGAGAGAGAGAGAGGAGACTAATGCCGTCCCCCGATAAGCCAGTGTTATTTTTGGAATGTGGACTGAACACTTTGCTTGCTTGGATCCACTCTGTCCGCCCCTCCAACTGTGAGCCTGTCCCCTTTTCCTTGCTCCAGACAGGACATATTTCACCCAGCCCGCACTCGTCCCACAGGCAGGTGCGTCTCTTGCCCTTGCCTGGAAAGAAACCACCAAACAGCAACAGGATTCGACATTTACTTTCTACATTAAAGTGCATTGTGTGTCTGGGTTAGGATTGTCACTATGGACTATATTTGTAATCAAGCCACTGTTTTTTTGTTTTTGTTTTTTTCAGACCCCAAAAAGAATTCTAAAACACTTGTTTTTGACACTTTCAGAATTTAGAGGCTAATTGATCCCAGGACTGAGGGGAAAATAGGCGCTGAAATTGTAATAGGCATTAGAGTGATGTTGAAAACACAATGTCCTGACGATTAACTGTAGCTCTCCACAGACAGCCACAGTTTCCTGCTCATTTCTTTTAAAGACAGAAGTGAGAGATGTTAAATATCATGTTCACAAATGGAAATCCAAGTTAAAGACAAGCTCATTTGTTTGGCTGTAATTTCCAGCGCTGAAAGACCAGGCCGTAGGCTGTCCTCACCCTCACTTGTTTGGTCAGTGTAGCCGGGTGGCTGAGACTAGCTGGAGACGATATCACAGACTACCTTACCGGTTTAGTTGAATCAGGCTCGGAAATGTTTCTGTAAATTGATTTGAAGTGAAAAAAACAACACTGAGCAAGATTTATTGTTTGTCTATAAAATGATTTCACTCGTGATTTCACCTCTGGATACTTAAGAATTCCATGTGAAACTTGCTTATGTCTAACTGAGCAGAAATTCGTCTACAATAAACAGCAGATCTGAACACTGTTAATAGTGCTGTAAGTCAAAAGCAGCTTGACTGCTAATAGCTTTCATTGTGGAGAATGTTCAGACTGTGTTTATCATTAAATATAAACTAATCTTTTGGTCAGGTCATTAAGAGTACACGTTTTAATTAAGTTTTAGTTTTAGTGTACTTAGCTGGCAGTAACTTGTTTGAAACACGGACATTGATTTAAGTACAGCTTTTCAGGTACGAAGAACAGATGTGGACTACTTGAGCACTGATGTACTAAATGCCGTAAAGGTAAATGTAAATGTCAGTGTGTTTAGAAAATTGCCACACACTGTAATTAGATTCCTGATCATAATGTGATCAGAGCCCAACATAACTTTAAATGTCATTTAACAAATGACCACCTTCCTTTAACAAATTATTATTATAATGCAAAGGTGCTGCTCTGTGTTTTCCTGAGTGGGTGGGGCTACACTGATACAGGTTGATTAGCCGTATATATGTGTTTTTGTATAAACACACACACACACACACACACACACACACACACACACACATACATACATACAGCTCTGGAAAAAACAAAAAGTCCACAACAAAAAATGTTCAGTTTCTCAGGTTTTATCTTTTATAGCTGCAAGTATTGAACTGAACAGCTTTGCCTTAGTTTTTAAG
>JBBIGA010000132.1:3858583-3870113 GCA_037576975.1 Alestes dentex | reverse complement strand
ACACACACACACACACACACACACACACACACACACACACAAGACCAGGACCCGGATTCAAACCACCAACCCTGGAGTGTGAGGCAACGGTGCTACCCACTGTACCACCATGGGGCCGATTATCAGTTAGGAACAATTAGAAGATATCCTAACAAAAAAGTATTCATGACTTTTATTCGAGTTTAGGAGAACAGAACAGAGCCTGGCCTAAACTAGGCCACTGTGGTGGAGCTGCTTGCTGAGGCCACTGCCCCACATGCAATAACTGCTGCCTCCTTTGGGTGCCTTAAAGTGCCCATATAATGGAAAACCCAATTTTCTTTGCCTTTTTGCAATAAACCAGTTGAATGTGGCACATAGATACTGTCAGAGTTTCAAAACAGACTGTTTATCCTCCACCTTTACAGCCCTGAGCTGAAAAAAGCAGCTGGTTCTGATTTTTAGTATGAAAACCGAAGCATTTATGTTTATTTGCCTGTTCAGCCTCCCTCTGTTTAGCTCCGCCCATTCACAATGAAGTTATAAAAGATGTTTTCAGATGTTTTCTGAAAAGACAATATAGTGCAGCCAACCGGAACAGAGCTCATTCAAATATATGACTCTCAAAAGCACAGCAACAAAAACAACATCTTTAATTCTAAGGAGAGGATGGAAAGTATGTAAAAAGGAATTGCAAATTTATGTATGAACCTGTACAAGCCCAAAGGGGCCCTTTTCATGTGCCCTTGTTCAAGAAGAGGGCGAGGATTTATTATATACACCGGGTTTCCACAAAGTCTGAATGTAAGACCTTAAAAGTCATATAAATATTAAGATTTTATTTACTAGGTCTAACATACCATGCATTTAGGTATTAAATGTCAGTTTGTATTTAACGCTGCTTTTGTCGTGTTTTTGAGATTAATGTTTTGGCGGCACAAAATTCTCTGATGGCACAAACGAGGCTAAGGTGGAACTGATTGCTGATGCTTTACAACCAGCTTGGAATTTATTGCTGTACACTAAGCTGGATGTTTTGCAAAGTAATGTGGCAGTTTGTATGGTTTTCTAAGGTACTTCTGTGTGATATTATTCTGTTCTGTATGAGTAAGTGCAAGTTTAGTGAGTCCTGGCTTGGGAATGAAGAATTTAATGGTTGGCTTAAACCAGTTAAAAACCACGAAGGAGATGCTAACATTGAGCACGCTTCGTGTAAAGTCACTAAATCAGAAATAAAATGCAGCTAAAAGTCTCCAGAAAAGTCCAGGCCCTTGTAAAATTACCCCAGAGCAATACACCTGACACTAACTCCACCACAACAGTAAGAGATCTCTGGAGAGCATTTGGACGCCAGCAAGAAAAGCAGATGTGCTTTTTCACACCAAAGCAAAACACCAGTCATGTAATAGCAATGAAAACACAAGTGAACTGTTCCAAACCATGTTTCCTGATTCCAAAATCTCCAAAGCAGTATTTAGTTCTCTTTTCCGCTGTGTTAATACCATTCAGCAGTATTATGCCTGCAGAAGTATTACATGTAAACCAGGGGCTTTTCTGGACGGCTGTTGAACCGGGACACACACAGATCTTGTCAGTTGTAGGGGCAGTACAGTCTGCATAACCAAGGAAAAGATCCAGCCAGGGGCAATTAAAAGCTCTGATACAGACACTCAGTCTCATTTGCTTTGGAGACACTTTGTCTCCTACATCATCTTCAGAACTGTTTTTTGAAGACCAGCTCCATCTCCCTGTTGTAACCTCTTTACACTCCTTCTCCCTGTTCGGATTCTCCCTACTGTTCCCCTCTCTGTGGTTTTTATGCCTTCGTTCCAATAACCTCATACACACACGTGAAATAAGTCATTGTAGACAAACTGAAAGTGTGATTTTGTTTTGCATCTTTAATCTATGCCAAGTCGATAACACAAGCATTTATCTGCACAAAGACCTTTTATTTGAGAATTAATTACAGTATATGGATAATATGGATGGATACTTACTTAATGTGTTTAATTTCGTAAGGATTCACTTGTTACTAATGTTGAATAACTGTATTGGCGTAATAATCTGTTTTCTATTCTTCCCTGTAGATATTAAGCCAGAGAACCTCCTCATCAGTTCTGATGATGTGCTCAAGCTGTGTGACTTTGGTAAGTTCTGCTTGTCTCATATATATACAGAAGCCAGTACACATTTGAAAATACTTTCAAATGTGTACATTTAAATTCAGATTAATCCATCAAATGCAACTAATAACTAAACTGGTACAACACAATAAGGCTGCGTTCCCTTATCCAGCTCCATAAGGACACTTTTAAGGCTCTGTTTCAGAGGAATCTTTGTTGAGCAGCTTCTCATTGCTGTACGGCTTCATTTTATGCTATTTTACATGAGAAAGTTGTAGAGACAAGAACACACTTAAGAGCATACTAGATGAATAAAAAAAAAATACATTTATATCTATCATTTCTGAATTACTTTTCTATTCGTAATGATACTCTTTTAACCACCTAGTATTATTGTTATTATTTTTGGTTAATGTATTGATAAGATAATGGTCCAGAAGCCATCATCAGTCATCATTTTCATCATTTTTCTGGTTTTATCCCACAAATTAATTTCTATCATATTTACCTTCCAATATAATTTGAATATGAATGCTAAAATATAACTTTTTAGTGGATCTAATAGATCTGGTGCAAAACTGTAGCAAACTATATAAAATGACTTCATGGTTGATGGTTAGTGGGTGAGGTCTTACAGCAGTGGCTTCGCTAGAGATGAGGGGGCTCAGCTTTGATGTCAGGGGGTTCTGGCTCTATCAAAAAATGACCCCAAAAATGTGTTGGTAACAGGTGTGAAAATATGCCTGTTTAAAAAAACAAAAAAAAATTGGCTTACTTTAAAATGATTGGAATTGTTATAAATAATTAACAATTATTTAAAATAAATTTCACAGTACCAATCTAATTCCTAGGGTATAAGCGTCCATTGCTTGTTAGCCGCATTAGCCTCCGAAACTTTGAACACTGAGCACAGCTTGGCTGAAGACCACACTTGGGGAAATGTGAGACCGTAACTGATTAAAGGTTGTGATATTAAAAGTTGGGGCAGGTGGCGGCCTGTTGGTTAGAAAGTTGCTGCTCCAATCAGAAGGTTGTGGGTTTGAATTCCAGGACTGTTTGTGGCACCACTGAGGTACCGTCCCCACACACTGCTCCCCGGGCGCTGTGTTCCTGGCTGCCCGCTGCTTCACTTGGTGAATGGGTTTAAATACAGAGAAAGAATTTCACACTGTTCACACTGTGTGCTGTGGTGTGTTCACGTGTGAGTATAATGGAGCACTTTACTTTATATCATACTAAACAGATGCTTTTCACTGTTAGTCACATCAGCATATTTAGGCTGAAGTGTCTTTTCAAAGGCATTCATTTCATTCAGACCTGGACTAGCCTCAGTCTGAGTGTGGCTAACTTTGCTGAAAGTGGAACATCCCTATTCCCATGACCACCTCTTACAAGAAGGCTATTTCAATCAGTGTGACGCAGTCAGCTCGAAGCAGTGGCAGTCAGACTGAGGAGGACGCAATGTTCTGTCAAGATGTTATTTTTCCAGGAGTTTCCTGAGAATCATTATTTTTATCCTCCCACCTGAGGCCTAATTTTACGCCTGTCTTATTGACATTCGCTGCTCTTTTCGTCTAGATGTGCATAAGTGACATGTGTGTGCGCGCATGTGTGTTCGTGGTTTTGTGTGTGTGTGTGTGTGTGCGTGTGTGTGTGTGTGTTTGTGTGTCTGGGCGAGCAGCAGCAGGTCCTCTGTCTCACACTCCATATTGAGGGCAGAATGCCAGTCGTGATCTACTTAGGCTTCTGCCATTTTGTTTCTCCTACAGCATTCGGGAGCAGACTGCACGCACATGGCTTAGTGGAGTAACACTGCAGACGCATGTCATTGTTTCCATCTCCAAATCGAATCTAAACACACACACACACACACACACACACACACACACACACACACGCACGCACTCACACACATGCTAAGATGTTACCAGGCTGTCTTGCATATTTAATCTGCCGTTGCACTGGTTTTGTGGGTTGGGGGTATTGCCTTGCAGCAGCATCATCGCTAGGATTTTATGGATGGGGGGCTAAATGTTTGCTTGGGGTTTTGAGGGCCTTCTCCCTCAGAAATTAAAAAATGACCTTAAAATGTAAAAAATGTGGACAAAAAAACTAATATTTATTACTACTTTTCATGTTTAAAAAAAGTTGAACTTTGCATTCTTAATAGATTTTATGATTCATTTACACTGTAAGTCAGGGGTGCCCAAACCTGTCCAGAAAGGGCCGCTGTGGTGCAGGTTTTTGTTCCAACCAAGCAGGAGGCACACCTGATTCCACCGCTGTAATCAGTTGGCCTTGGTTTTCAGTTACTCAGGTGTGGTTCTTCTTGGTTGGAACGAAAACCTGCACCCACTGGACAGGTTTGGGCACCCCTGCTGTAAGTGATGAACAGTGCATCCACGGGTATCATTGTAAAGCCTCTTTCCACAGCCTGAACTGTCTCCACAAGGGGGTGCTATTAGCCCTCCTTTTGTATCACTGAAAGAGAGGAAACCCACACCAGCATGATCTCAGTGATGGTGGCATGTTTGTACATTTTTATATATGAAGTTCATATATGAAAGTTAGCTGTTCTAAATTGTGTATATGATTACTCCTTAATTGATAAATCACCTAATACCTAAAAATAATTAAAAAAAAACCCTTTGGCAAAGTGGTGCCTCTCTTAAAGAAATAAAATATATCCATCTAGAATTTGAGGAATTTTGGGGATATAAAATTGCATTATGATTAACATTGTGACCATTTTACTGATGTTAACATGCGGTGACTACTGGTATCTGTAGCTACTGCTGATGTGGATGTTTCAAAATATTAAATCTTGTGGTGTTTTGTTTTACCCCATTGTCCTGGGTGACTGTTGTTTTGTTTCACTGTGTATTGCATAAATTGTTGAAACGACTTGACTGGAAAATGGGCTGGTTAGCTAGCTACCATTACTGTTACTCACCCTCTTCCCCTTTCACGGATGGCTAAAACTCAATAGCTAACTGAACCGACCATCAGTCACTAGATATCTCCACTCCTTAATTCAGTTCTGTTTCGCTCTGTGTATGATACATTTGGCCTAATGTTTATTTTAATAAGCTTTAAGCTAATTTCTGCAGAAAGCCCATTGAAAACTGGCCTAACCTGGCCTATTCATACCCTTGTTCATCTCCCACCCTCAGGTTTTGCCCGCGACCTCTCTGAAGGAACTGACGCCAATTACACCGAGTATGTGGCCACCAGATGGTACCGCTCACCTGAACTACTGCTGGGGTCAGTTTTCTTTGTGTTTGTGAATGTGACAGATGACCATGACCACCGACTTTTAGCGTGAAACTGAAGGGGTGTTTGCATGGACAGGTGCTGGATGTTGTTTTTTTTCTTGCCTGTCACTGACAGTTGTTACATTCTGTATTTTTGGGCTAGTTTGTGCTTCTTATGTTATTTAGGATATTCAGTCTAATTGCAGTAGCCTCGTCAACCAGTTAGAATCAGAATCAGAAAGCTGCCCAGAGGAATTTGCTTATGTTACGACTGCACAGACACACAGAGAGACAAAGACAAGAACAATAGAACGTGTAGACTCTAAATAAATAAAAAAAACTCAGCAGAAAATACTCAGTATGACAATACACTATGCTATACACAAACGCTGGGTATAAATGCTCTAGATAAGTAATAGAAACAATAGTCTGATCTTAACAGTCATAATAATAATAATAATAAGACCAACCAAGCAACACATTTCAGTTCCTTGTCCGTAGCTATTCAGTTTTTACTGTTGAGTTATCTAGACTAAGAATGTCCAGTCTTGTCCTCAAAGGGCCGGCAGAGCTGTAAGTTTTCATTCCAATCAAGCATTTGGTCCCAGACTTCAGAGAGTTGACCATGTGTGCGTCTGCTTTGTTGGAATGAAAACCTGCAGCCACACCGGCCCCTCGCGGATAGAATTGGACACCCCCCGATCTAGACCATCTGGGGACTGAACTCATGCCTAACCTTATACCATATAAAAACCCTTGTTGACGCAGGGCTGTCTCTGTGGCAGTCCTTCAGTAGTCATTATTGAGTGTAAAAATTAAACAAAAACCTAAAATCTTTTTGTTTGCTTTGATTTTTGATTGGATTTCTAGGTTTGAAAAATGTCTTTTAGGCCCTAGGGTGAGCACATACTTTAGTAAATACTACTATAATATTCTTACAACTGAATCACCACCTCCATGTTGGGACTTTTACATATTTATACAGCCTTAGGGTCTAGACTGACGGTTATATTGATTCAGAGAGAGCTAATTCATGAAGGTGTGTAATGGTGTGGACCGCACATCCAGCGATGCCGTCCCTCAAGTCCTCGCACTACTCATATTAAATGGACAGGCAGCAAAATATTACAGTCTGACAGTCCAACACAACCGGCTTAGGAAATGTTCTTTAAGAGCGTCTTTTCCTCTCACTTTCTCTCCTCTTCTCTGACCTTCACCAGTCATAACATTGATCAACCATCCTAATACTGGTAGGACTATTTACAGTAAAGTAAGAACATTCACAGTGCACAGAAAAGCGCATAAATAAACATGTAAAAAAGTCATTCAAGGGCAAGAGTTGTGAAATTGATTCCGAAGTATTGGTTGGAATCGCTTTATTTTAGTATCTTAAACCGTAATAGAGCTTAACCTAAGGAAATTTTACCTGCAGTTTAAGTATTAAGAAGATTGGTCATTTTAAACCAGAACAAATCTAAGAAGCGTTTACGGTCTGGCAATAGGAATAATGGTGGAGTGATTTTAATCCAGTATGAATCTACAGTGTGTGGTTTTTATGATCTGACAGTAATAATTGTTGAATGATTTTCATCTTTTTAACTGTCTAACATTAATATTGGTGGGGTGTCATTGTGCTATGATCTAAAATCATCTCATACTAATGGAGTAACACAGATCTCTTATCCAATACTAAACTAATATTAGTAAACACATACTAGTAACCCATTATTAATAATTACCAATTTAAAATTACTCAGAAAACCTGCTGTTGGAAGACGAATGCTGCTCCAGCAGTGTTTCAGGCCGTGACAGCCTGTACCTGCAGAGCCTCCTGTTGCTGAGAATGAATGTAATTGGACATTTCCTGAAAAAGTCAAAGAGTTTAGGATTGCCTTCACTGTGGAGTTTTTTTTAGTATAATGACATTTGTGAGACGGAATCTTCCTCAGCCTCATCTTCCTTCCGTTTCTTTCACTTGATGGATAAGTTATTTTAAGAGCAGGTTGGGTTTGTGATTAGTAATAGGTGTGTACTATTGAGTACATTGTATTGCACAGCCATCGTTTGGGATGCTGATTTTGACTGTGATTAAAAGTGCAGGGCTGAAATTGACAAAAATGACCTGTCTTCACAGCAGCTCAGGTATTATTTTCAATTCATGATCTATTACTTTAATCTTTCTCACTTTAATCAGTCTCATTTATACATTTGAACATATTTCGATCAATTTAAGACACAAAAGAAGCAAAGAGAGTCACTCTTCAGATTACTGTGAGTATTGTGTTTAAGGACTTTTCACTTGTTTCAGGGTGTAGGTCACTCTTACACAAAAAATAGAATGAAAATGAGCATCATTTACTTTTTTAATCGTCAAATTGGGGTCAACAACATTTACTTTGATTTCTTAAAATAAGAAAAAACTCTTTCCTCTTCACAGGACCCTAAATATCATGAAACTAGTAAAAACAATGTTTTACACATGTATATAAGTGTCTACGGTTCTGTTTCCTTACATAATAATAAGACTCAGGGATTCGTCTGAATCTCATGGTGATCTGAGAGTCAGGTTGAGTATGAAGTGTAGTATTTCACTGGTTTTTAAACATTTAGGGTAAAATATTGCTTATTTGCTTACTTCATTTGCTTTCTTTACTTTATATAAACTGAATTTCCATCTCATTTTCACTCATTTTTCTCTGTTTTTTATGAATGGCTTTTTGTTGGTCAGAATTCCGCAGCGTTTCCTTGAGAAGCCTGTGTCCGCTGGTGCAGTCGGGCTGATTGAGAACTTGGCAAACGCCCTGCTGTCGTACTGATAAGTGGGATCTCACTCTAGTGGAAATTATGACCTTGAGTAACGTTCCTGCAGGGTGAAAGATTTCAGTCTGAGATTCGCTGATTGCTCTAGAGCTATCTTTGCTGAACTTGGGGTCGAAACCCAAAACGGGTCCCAGGCCTCTTTTCAATGGGTCAGCAATGGGCAGAGTGAAATACATAACACATAATCGGATGTGTGAATTCATTTTCCTAATGAAAACAGAAGATGTGTTCTTTTCTGCCACACTGGTCCGTTCAGCTTAGATGCATGTGAGAGACTCTCTCGGATCTCGGCTGAGTGACCGGTGGAGGTTTTATGTGGTGGTTTCACTTGGTGTTCAGTTGAAACCACTTGGACTGGTAAATCAGGGCACAATTTCAAAAGCAGTGTTTTTGCTTTTATTTATTTATTTATTGTTCTAAGAAGGTCAAAACTTAAAACCATGTTGCACTCAGCAGTAGGCCTTCTGCAGAGACTGAGACTGTGTTTCACTGCTATTCAAAATGGAAAATAGAGGCCTCTGTGTGTTTTATGTGGGGAGAAGCTTAAAAATAAATAAGTTGGACAGAGATCTAAAAACGAAGCTTTCTCAGTATCACGGCAAGTCAAAAGAAAGTTTTCTTTGCAAAGAAGATAACCTTCAAGAGAACGTTTTAACCCTTAGAACACCACCAGATCCATGGTGGAAGCGCAACAAATGGTAAATCTTCGTAATAATAAAATCTTTGTAATAATCTTCGTAATACGAAGCTTCTTGTATGGAAGTTCCCCCGCTTTATGTTGATGCTTGAGGTGTCAGACGTCATGGTGAGCTTTGTTTGGTGTTCCTGTGTCACATAGAACCAAAGTTACTGTAAATTAAAAACATGTCATAATAATAATAACCACTACTGGGGTTTTAAAAATGACATCACACACGAATGATCATAAAGAACCAAAAATGTGTGATTTCTTTTATTTTAGGTCTTAGAAACAAACAGAACTTTCAGGATAGTCTCCGCCCACAAGTGGGTGGGAAAAAACCCGCAGAGGGAAGGGGTCCGGAGAACAGCCGAACAAAAGAGCAGCAAACACTGTTTTCAGACTGTTTTACACCATTTATATTTGTTCAAATGAGATTTTAATACACTCTGAGTTCTAAGGGTTAACAGTTGGTCAGTCATGTTTTTGCTGACCTTGTCTTGGTAATTGTGATTGATTCTGAAAATGCAGGATCAGCTCAGACAACAATGTGGATGCCCACAGGAGCAAGTCACTGCAACTGTTTTATGTTAGTATTTTTGTTAGTTTGAATCAAATCAGCAGCTTATTATGTTCATATCAACGAAACTGAAGATTAGTGGGCTGATATCAATTATTACAAATGTCTTAGCAAAAAATGCAATGCCATGCAAACATAGCAAATTTAATAGTGAATGACTTCATATCTTTTATCACTGTTTGTAATGTTGGGTTCAAATCATTTTTCCCAAGTCAGAGCTTATAATTTCCCAATTTCTGATGGGTCATGACTGCAGCACAACATGCAGGACATTCCATCTCCAACTGGTTGGCTTGTCCCTAAAGTGGATAATGCAGCAAAGTGTATTTACTCACTATTGTTTTGATGCTGGAAGAATAAGTAGTGTGTGTGAGTTTGTATCAGAGTGTTTTTTGTATAGTGGGTAGGATACTTGCCTCTAGACCAAGAGGTCATGGGTTCGAATCCTGCCTTTAGCATGCCACAAATGGGTCCCTGAGCAAGACCCTTAACCCCAAGTTGCTCCAGGGAGACTGCCCCCTGTAGTTAGGGAATGGAAGTCGCTTTGGATAAAAGCGTCAGATAAATGTAAATGGCTAATGTTACTAACAAACCCAAGAAGTCAATAGTCTCCAAATAATTTCTATAAACATATTGCAAAACTTCTCTCAGCCTGTTCAAACCACATCCAGCTCTTTATGGAGACTTGTCAGTGGGCTTTAGGACACAGTGTAACTTAAACATAAGCTATAAAATATAAGAAAAGGGTAGGAGTGCCGATTTAGAATCGGGTTTTGGAAAATTGCATACATTGGAAATTTTTTTTCCACTGTTGCTTGCTAATTGGTATTAATATCAGTCAAGTCAAGTAGGTGTTTTTTGTCATTTCAACTATATACACAGTGCACAGTGAAGTTAAATAATGTTCTTTCAGGACCATGTTGCAACACAAAGAACAAAAACAGACCCACAAAGAACAAAAACAGAGTACCTCAAGACATACCAAGTGTGGGTATGACAGGCATAAAAACATAACAGTATGCTTATTTACAGGACAAACCACATAAAATACAGCTAATAGGATGCAAAGGAATGCAAAGACTGAGGTAGACAGCAATAAAAATTGTGCAAAATAGCAGCAACAGGATTAGAAAAAAAAGTACATTATATAAATAAATACATGTATTTATATACTGTACGGTATTTACAGTGGCAGTTGGCAGTCTTTGTTTATGGCAGAACAGTTTAGTGTGTGTTTGCAGTGTGATCGGAAGAAAGTTTTGATTGTTTAGATTGCTTTCATGTTTAGATATGAAGCTCTCTAGCGGAAACCTCTCACACTGTGTCTCTCTCGCAGAGCTCCGTACGGGAAGGCGGTGGACATGTGGTCAGTGGGGTGTATTCTGGGCGAGCTGAGCGATGGGCAGCCGTTGTTTCCGGGCGAGAGCGAGATAGATCAGCTCTTTACTATCCAGAAGGTCCTGGGACCCCTCCCACCAGAGCAGATGAAGCTTTTCTACAACAACCCTCGCTTCCACGGACTACGGGTGGGCCTCTGCTTCTGTCTGCCATTCTCTCTCTCTCTCTCTCTCCCCCTCTCTCTCTCTCTTCCAATTTCTGTTCCCTTCTCACTCTCAATCCTTGATCTTCTCACTCGTCCCTCCACCTCCTCCCAAGTTCTTTCTTCCTCTCTCTCTCTTTCTCTTTCCTCACACTCTCTCGCTGTCATTCTCTCTCTGTGTCCCTCTCTCTCCTTCTCTCTCTCTCTCCGGTCGGGCATTCTGTGCTGTGACTGATTGGATTGGGGTGACTCATGCTTGCATCTTCTGAGTATGTGTGTGTTTGTGTATATCAGTATGTATCTGTGTGTGTGTGTGTTTGTGAGATGCTGGCTCAGACCTGCTGACAAAACCCAAACTCAGTCTGCATCTATCTCTCTCTCTCTCTCTCTCTCTCTCTCTCTCTCTCTCTCTCTCTCTCTCTTTCTCTCTCTCTCTCTCTGAATCATATCTTCCCTGTTATATCATAGCTCAGTCCGTATTCCTCAGCTCTGCGCTCTGCAGCTGTTCTGTGAGTGATAGAGTATAAGTAGGTCGCCACTCAAATCAACAGT
>JBBIGA010000132.1:3835724-3849465 GCA_037576975.1 Alestes dentex | reverse complement strand
GCTCAGGACACATTTCACTGCGTGTTGTACCTGTATGACTATGCATGTGACAAATAAAGAATCTTGAATCTTGAAACACAGAAGACTCAGGACTCAACTCAGACTCACACACCAAAAACTCAGGACTCAACTTGGACTCACACACAAAAGACTCAGGACTCAACTCAGACTCACACACAAAAAACTCAGGACTCAACTCAGACTCACACATAAAAGACTCAGGACTCAACTCAAACTCACACACAAAAGACTCAGGAATCAACTCAGACTCACACACAGAAGACTCAGGACTCAACTCAGACTCAAACACCAAAAACTCAGGACTCAACTTGGACTCACACACAAAAGACTCAGGACTCAAATCAGACTCACACACAAAAAACTCAGGACTCAACTCAGACTCACACATAAAAGACTCAGGACTCAACTCAGACTCACACACAAAAGACTCAGGACTCAACTCGGACTCACACACAAAAGACTCAGGACTCAACTCAGACTCACACACAAAAAACTCAGCACTCAACTCAGACTCACACACAAAAGACTCAAGACTCAACTCAGACTCACACACAAAAGACTCAAGACTCAACTGGGACTCACACACAAAAACTCAGGACTCAACTCCAGACTTGACTGAGCCTTGCACGCGGGAGACTCAGGCCTTACAAACAGCTTGCTGGTGGCTGTTAAGTTTCAGCATTATTAAGGACTATTAGCACCTTTGTGAGAACAGGCCCTTCAAATAATTACAAATCAAGCACTCATGTAATGAGCATAAAGCAAGGCTGTGTATTTTAAGTTATATTCAAGATCTGTGCTTCACACAATATACAGTAACTCTTAAGGAAATGACTTTCTTTGTGTAAATTAATCTATCGTGTTCAGTTTCAAGGGTTTTTAATGAGACTCTCCAGCTGGGCTAAATAATGTTCTTTCATTTTTCCTCGTTTTATTCATTCACATGTGTGCTTTTGACTGCCATTACAGAACCTACTGCTTTTGAACCCAAATGAGCGTTTCCTGACGGAACAGAGCCTGAATCACCCCGCCTTCCAGACACAGTGCCACTCGGACCGCCCCGGCCCACCCACTCCCACACCCATCCGCTCCTCCAAGAGAAAACCCCACCACGACAATGCCGCCCTCAGCAGGTCAGGAGGAGTAATCAAACCCACTGCCAGATGTGGCCTGGGCCAATACGTGTCATATTTCCCACATATCCCACACAAACTGGTGCTCTAATGTCAGGCATGCCCAGTTTGTCTGCAACCAACTATCATTAGACAGCGTTATTAACTGTCATCTACCCGAACAATGTCTGACAGACCTGCCAGATTTACAGATTCATTTCAGACACAGTTGAGTTCTTCTTGTTTCTGTACATTGTAGAGATATGCTGGGTATTGACAGTAACACACTGACGTGGCCACAGTGTTAGATTAATACAAATTGTACATTATATGCCAGACTTAAGAAGACACGTGTTGCCCAAGGGGACAATCATCAGGGTCAACTGTCTTGTTCAAGCGCACTGTTGCAGGCCAATAAGATTAAATGAAACGGGGATCTCACAAGCCTTTATCAAGTTCCCTGACATTTTTAATGCACCCTGTTCGGTTTAATAAACTGACTCTAGATCAGCACTTTTATACTGGTTTATTATCAGTACTTTTATACTGCAGTGATGTGAAGTAGAGTAATGTAAAGTGGCCCCTTATAGTCACAAGGCACAGTGTGAACAGTGTGAAATTCTCTGCATTTAACCCATTCACCAAGTGAAGGAGTGACGCGATGCCTGGGGAACAGTGTGTGGGCACGATACCTTGCTGAAGTGTACCTCAGTGGTGCCACTAGCCGTCCAGGAATGTGTCCATATGCTTTGACATGTCACTATTTAAAGAACAATATCAATTTATAATTGCTTAATATTTCAGTAAATGGGGCCTTTTTCTCATCTCCCCCACTCTTAGAGGAATGTTTTCATTTCCACAGCCATTTCCAGTTAATCTGACTAATTGTTTAAAGTTTAATTGAAGAGTGTTTGCTATTAGAGCTCAAGCGCACCCAATAACACATTAGCATGCTTAGACACTTAGTTAGCTCATTTGATTTAACAATGTGATGAAATGACCTGAACACTAACTGTATTGGCACACATTATTCTCTCTAATGGTAACACACGGCAACAGTATATGTAATCTCTGAAACGGAAATGTTATAGGAGGAAAATTAACACAGGATTAGTTCATGTAACTTAAAATAATGTTTTCTTGACAAAATGTTTCCTTAATTTTTCATGAAATCATCTGACTATCATTTTTCTGTTGCATATAAAAAAGAGAAAAGTAGAAAAAAAACGTAGAGTAGGGACAGGATTACAGGAAAAGTCTGTTCTCTCTCTCTCTCTCTCTCTCTCTCTCTCTCTCTCTCTCTCTCTCTCTCTCTCTCTCTTTCTCTCCACTGCTTGCACTTCATCAGGAGTCACGGGGGTAAGAGCTCAGGGCACCATCGTTCTAACAGCCGGGACTGTTCGAGTCTGCCGCGTCATGGTCATGACGACCTGCTCCCGCCGAGCGCCGAGGCCTTTCTGAACGGTGCTGGACCAGCCTCCAGCAGCCTGAGCCCCACGCTGCACCCCAAAACCTACCAGCCACCCCAGCCCCTGAACCGCTCCGCGTCATGCGGGAAAGACCTGTCCAACCTGCCACACGCTGTCCTCAGCCCAAAGAAGGCCAAAGCCAAAGCCGCTGACTTCGACTTCGGCAAGCCCTCGGACGGCCCCGGTGCCAAATACCTCAAATCCAACGCCTCGCGCCACTCCCAGAACCGGCACTCTTTCGTAGAGGGAAAGACCAACACGCTGCAGGGAGAGCGGGAGAAGCACAGTCGCCATGGTTATGGTGAATCCTCGGGCGGGAAGAGCTCCTCGTCCTTCATGAGCCTGTCAAAGAGTCACGGGACGCTAAGTGACGCCAAGTCCGTCAGCAACCTGAGCGACCCGCGCCTGCTCCAGGATGAACTGCCCCTGCCTTCGTCCCGCTACTTCCCCTCCAGCTGTCTGGACCTGAACGTCAGCCTAAACCTGCCAGCGCCAGGCAGCCCCAACCTGCGCCACAGCCCCTCGGCTGGAGGCCGGAACAAGCCGGACACATCACTCCGCCGCTCCTCCTCGCGCCACAAGAGCCAGCAACAGGATGACGCTAAAGCCACTGACCCCTTAGACCCTGGAGGGGGAGGTGGAGGTGGAGGAGGAGGGGGAGGACTCTCAGCCGCCCATGATTTTCCTTACGGCCTGGGCTACACCAGCCCCTTCTCGTCCCAGCAGCGCCCTCACAGGCACTCCATGTACGTGCGGCGCGAGCGAGGACGGCCCCACGGAGGGGACGTGGGCGGCCTGGCCGTGGGACAGGGAATGCCCACTCGTGCCAGCAGCCTCCAGATGCTCTCGCCACAGCTGCAGCACCGCACACTGCCCAGACACGTAGGCGGGAGCTCCGCTCCACGAGACGAGACCCCCGAAGAAATCAGGGTGAGTCTTACTCTATGTTTACACATTTGGCACATTTAAAGGGGACCTATTATGCAAAATTCACTTTAGTTATAATAGGTCTATGGGCTACTAAACATGTTCATGAAGGTCTTTGCACAAAATCACTCTCACATAAAGAGAAATCACCCGCTCTGTTCTTCACAGTTTCAGTCCCATTCAAAACGAGCTTTTTGGACGGAGGGCCCCCATGTGACGCCAGATGGGGCCAATTTGCATAGAACCACCCCTCATCTGTCAAGACCCCACCCACTAGCCTGTTGCTTGTCACGCCTTTCAGCGGCCATCTTGGGTATTTGCAGCTTTATGTTGCTGAATTTAACCGTGCCTGACCACTACAGCGGCAAAAACTCACTCCGGCCAATACTCGCTCAAAACAATAAAACAACCTCCGCTATTGGTTAAGGCAAAGAAATTGGTGTGAAAATACACCAATCACAGCGTAAAATGCGTGTTTGTTCCCATATATGTATATGGTAAGGCGTGCTCCGCTGTGCCCCAACACCAGATTAGTTAAAGATCCGCCATTGCGTCTGCTAGTGTTATGAGCACGGATAAGCCGAGCGCAGTGTCTACCGTCACATATGAAGTGTTGTGTTCGTCTTGCTCTGGATCCGACTCGGGGTCGAACATGTTGGGCTGGATACCGCCTGTTTTCTGCCTTTTCCACGCGTGTTAAGTGGCCCAATACTTTTGTCCACCTAGTGTATCTCTCACGCTTTCTCCCTCCCTTCCTTCCCTCAGCCTGGTCACCATACAGGCTAGGACCACTGTCACAGATTGAAGGGATGGAAGGAAGGAAAGAAAGAAACACTTTTACTGGTGTTAAGGACATGGATTCTAATGTAAAATCCAGAAGTTAAACGCGCAGCTTAGGCATGGGATGGGTGGGGCGTGACCAGCAACAGCTTATTTGCATAAAAGGGACAGAGCCTGAAACGACTCGTTTTGAAAAGGACTGAAACTATGAAGAATAAAATTGGTGATATCTCTTTATGTGAGAGTGATTTTGTGCAAAGAACTTCATGAACATGTTTTGTAAAGGCCATAGACCCATTATAACTTGTTTTGTTTTTTTAAAGTGAGTTTTGCATAATAGGTCCCCTTTAAAGGAATTGTTTGATTGACACAATTTTCCATTCCCCCAAAGTGTAGTTAGCTACTATGTACTGATTAGCACTATCCACAAACCATGTAGTGTGTTACGGAATCACAAGTAGACTTGCTAATGTGGTTTCACACTTTATGCCTTTCTGTTACTTTAAATTGGTCAAACCCACAAAGTAATGTCTCAAGAATGGCCATTGCCATGGGTTTAAGCCATGTACTGTAATTTAGTCCACAGAAGTAACCATTATTTGTTAAATTCTTTAGGATTTAGGGTTTAAGCCATGCACTGTAATTTAGTCCACAAAAAATGACCATTATTTGTTAAAGTCTTTAGGATTTAGGATGCATCATGCTAACTGGTGTATGTAACCTTCAATTACAAGTATAAAAATAAAGCAAACTCTAGACACTCTAGGCATGCACTAAATTTGGGGTAAGGGGTCATTTTTGTGTAAAACTGATTTTCTGCTAAGTCTCACTAAGCGCATTACTGTTGCTAGCAAAGTATGGGAGCTAGTAACTGCTGATTAGCATTACGCAGATGTGATCGGGTACCTTGGTGCTTTCATTTATTCTCTCATTCATTATCGGTCCCATTAGCATTTTTGGTCAAATTGGCTAATTTGTAAATTGTTAATAGGTTATTGATTTCTTACTTCCTGCTGGAGGCCAGGTCCATGACCAAGATGTGCCTTCACTGCAGTCCTCAAGTTTGCATGTTCAGCATCTGATGTGACCTGCAGAAATCTGGCAAACATTCAGTTCATTCCTGTTCTATCCAAAAACACATATTTAATCACACTCTCCCCATACTAACCCCTTCTCAACATTTCCTAGTATTCCTTATTTCCGTTCAGCTTGTACATAGTATCCTGCATTACTGTAATGCTTCAGTTATTCATCCTCTTGTCTCATGGCAGATGAGAAAAACCTTGAGGTTTCGCATCAGCTCCATATGGCAGCTTGAAAGTATTTTTTGTTTACTGCTATTATAGACCGCTGATTGTGTGCCGTCTATGGTAAACATAAAGGACTACGCTCCCTTAGATAAGTGAAGCCTAGGCTTGGCCTGTTTTTCCGAAAGGGCACTGGAAATGTCCCAGATGATCCACTTACTGTAGCATTTAAAAGGTAGAGTGCCATAGCATGTAAATGGATATACTATAAGAGAGAAGAAAACAGGAAATATACGTCACCAACAACGTAAATACAAGAACTTTATTTGCTTAAACACAACCTTTAGAATCATCAGACTTTCGTATAAATCTTAAAAGTAGATAAAAGAGAACCCAGTTAAGAAATAATTCAAAATTAATGTACTTGTCCATTAGTGTATTGAGGATAATGACCCACTATTACATGTCTGGCGGTGGCAAGAATCAAGGATTAGCATTCGAAGATGAAATTAGTGTGAGATTTTATAAACATTTAATCAACGGGATGACAATCACATGAGAATGGGCGCCCTGTTTATTTTAAGAACAGTGATCTTTCAAAGTGTGATCTTCACAGCACGTGATCCTAGAAAAACATCTCCAAAGAGTTTGGATTCCCACAGTTAGGCAGATCCCGAGGGGTGGTCTACCAACAAAGTGCACTTCAAGAGCGAGGCGTGTGTTAGTCCACAGGATCAATATGAACTTCTAACTTCTAAACGACAAAAGGCCTCTCTCTGTATTGATTATTGTTATTGTTCATGAGTTCACAATCAGTGGACTCAAGATGAGTGAAGTTAATATCTTGGTATGACCAAGGCAAATTCCTGACCTAAACCCAATAGAAATGTGGACAGACCTGAAATAAGCAGTTTATTTGAGAAATATCTTAGACATGAAGCTGTTCTGTACCGGGGAAGGGACTAAAAATCCAGCGAGCTGCTGGACAGGACTGATTAGGAGGAACCAGAAACATTTAGTTTAGTGAGTATTACCCTGCCCTCAGAGGTAATATTGGATCATTTTCCTCAATAAAAATATCTAATACAATATTTTTGTCTAATGTGTTTAATTGTGCTCTCTTTATCAACTTGTAGGACCTATGTGAAGATGATGTTTTAGGTCTTATTTATGCAGAAATATAGAAAATTCAAAAAAGGTTCACAAACTTTCAAGCTCCTGTTTACAGTGGCTCTGGTCCTCCATAGCTCCCTTGAGTGCTGACTATTTTGCCATCACGGTAACATAAGAATTTGCCGTGCAGTGTTGCTAGATTGGGTGGTTTCCCAGCAAATTGGCCAGATTTTGATTTGATTGTGTGAGGAAAAGTGCTTTGGCAGGTGGCTGTGTTTTATGATTTTGGAGGGCTTTAAAAAAGTATGAATGAAATGAATAAACTGCTGCACTGATAAATAATTTATTTTATGCATTATGGCAGGTGTTGTTTTGTTTTTTTTTGCTTCATTCTACAAAAGCAATCTCACAACCATGTTTTTGTCACTGGCTTTCGCATATTTGTGCTGCATATGTTTCAGGCTGGTGTTCAAAATTCAATACTTTATATCCATTCCAGGAAGGTTGATTAGAATTTGCCTGAGTGTGCTCGATTATAGCCACAGACCAATAAACAAACAATAACGAAGAAGAAGTAACAATGCACATAGACAAGCATACTTTCAAGATCTTTATATTTCTGCATTATGTTCAGGAATTTTTCAGCGATTTGTGAGGAGGAAAGAAGCAATCCACTTTTTTGTCGTTCATGCATGTTCATCTGGAGAGAATAACTTTTATTGAAACCTTGAAACCTTTGGAGTCCAAGTCTAGATGTTCCTGCTCCCAGTTTGTGAAAAGGCAGATCTGATCTGTGAGGTGAGGGTGTGTGTATTAGTAAACTATGTTGTTGGGGTGTGTTGCAGGCGGCCATATATCATGAGCAGCATCCAGACGATGGGGGGTCGTCCAAGGAGAACCGTATGATCTACAGCGAGTCCATGCCACGCCGGGTCGGCAGCTTCTACAGAGGTTAGATTGGACACACACACAAACACATGGGCCTCTATTTTGACGATCTAACACCATAAGTGTAAAGCACAAGCCGCAAATAACGTTGATGGGTGTGTCCTGATCAATTTTGCTATTTTAACAGTGGAAAAAAACAGACTTGATGCCAGCGCAAGGCACAAAAAGTATTCAAACTTTCCTAATTACTCAAAGGTGTGTTTTGGGCATAACGTGCAAACTTGCTGGTGCATCACTGCCTCTATATTTATATGGAACTTTTTCCTCCACTTTTGGCAAAATGTTCTAGTGAAAGTGACCATTCTGTCATACGTGAACAGACCACAGCACACAGTGTGGACAGCACGAAATTCTTCCTCTGTATTTAAACCCATTCACCAAGTGAACCAGAGCAGCCAGGAACACAGCGCCCGGGGAGCAGAGTGTGGGGACGGTACCTTACTCAAGGGAACCTCAGAGGTGTCTCTAGCAGTCTTGGAATTTGAACCCATGATTTTCTGATTGCAAGGGCAAGGGTTAGGGCCCTAACCACTAGACCACCAGCTGCCCCAAACAAACACCCGCAACCTGGTGTATAAATACCCATGTATGTTTTTTTAGTCAAATAGCCTTTATTACATAAACCTTTAATACATAATTCTGATGATACATTAAATGATTTTAGTGATACTTAACGAACCAGCTCATGCGCAAAGTGAAAATGCACCAGCTCTTCCTTTTCAGAAGCACCACTTCCACTCGTGTCCGTAATGAGCGTCCTGCACCTTCTAAAATGCGCCACTCCAATATTGTTTAATAAAATTAAAATGGCTTTAGATGTGTTTTTTGTTGTTCAAAAGCACAGTGTCAGTTACCACTTTACAACAAGACTCCCTTATAAAGGGTTTATACATGTTACTTAGGTCGTAGACAGTTTATAAATCATTAATAAGCAGTTATAAACAGGTTATAACAGTTGTCATACATTGATGCAGAGTATTTGGTGAGATCTGGTGTTTTTATAGTAGTAGAATGTTAACAAAGACCTGATGAAGCTGACAGTATAACATTCTGCCTGAGAAAGAGACAAGATAAACACAGCAACTGATTATAAATCATTTATAAACCCTTCACAAGAGGAGTCTTATTGTAATGTTATCCAATGTCATTTTGCTGCTTTAAAATAGCAATGTGCCAACAATGCGCCCAGACACACCTCATTTAAAAAGCACCTCTACCTACTAGTAGGAAACAAACACAAAAGCATCAGTTGTTATTTTGCAAACATGCACACATGGTGTGAAAATGATTAATGTACTGGTATGAAAATAGCAAAACCATGTTGCGTTTCTGCCAGTTCAACACAGGGCCCCTGATCCTTTCTTTGGCCACTTTCTTATTCTAAACCTACTTATTGTGTGTGTGTTGCTGTAGTCCCCTCTCCTAGACCTGATAACGCTTTCCATGAGGGCAGTGGGCAGGGCATGAGCTCAGGGATGAACATGGAGAGCAGCAGCCACACCAAACGCCAGCCTACTTATGACCCCTGGTGAGTCCAAGCAGTCTAAACCTGCCACCATTCACATCCATCATTCTGTTTCACTAGAAGAATAGTTGCTTTTCTTCACCGCTAGCCTTGCAACTTGGCCATGAAGGTGCTGGCCTGAAAGAGGGACGAACATAACAGCAAGCCATGAGATTAACACTCAGGACGTAACAATCACAGCACAGACACTGACAAACACAATCACGTACACATTCACACAATTTAGCATCTCCAGTCCTCCTGAAAAACACTGTAAATTAGACTGAACTTTGGAGATGTTTAGAAGACAGACTAAAATACATTTCTTGCAGATTTCTGCAGAATAACTAAAAATGATGGAAGCTTTAAGAAAGACCAGATATGTCACTAAATATTGAAATATTCGGTATTATATTCAGTTGTTAAGTTGGCCATGAAGGCACTGGAAGGCTGGAAGGCCTGAAAGAGGGATGAACACAGCAGCAAGCGATTAGGTTAACACTCAGGACATAGCGATCCTCACACACACATTCACACAATTTAGCATCTCCAGTCTTTCTGAGGAAACCAGAGCACCTGTTAAGAACAAAAATGGGGAGAACATGCAAACTCCACACACAGAAGGAACCCTTGGCTGTACATTTTGCACATTTAATCATATTTTTTTAATTGTATTTTTTAGTTTTGGTTTTAAATAGACATATGCTGTATAAGGTTTAATATGAAGCAGTCTGAGTTTTTGTTTATAGCCCAGTTACTTTGTTAAATCTTGAATCAAAAAGTATATCAAACAAAACTGCACGTGTATTGTTACAACCCAAACCAACCGTGACTGAATGGTTTCAGTCAATTGTTTGCTTGATAATGGAAATATTCTGTATTAGCCAGCACTAAGTTCATTAAACAGGACTCTCTAAAGGGTCACTTTCTGAGGACCAGTGACCCATACAGAATTTTTATGTATTATTAGGACGGGGCCTGAGGCGCTGGATTTGAGTCCGCCAGAGCCAGCCAAAGAGAAAGAGAAGCAAGGCTTCTTCCGAGCAATAAAGAAGAAAAAGAAGAAATCTCAAACGGTCAGTATTACCTCACTACACAGTTTCTTGACTGTTGTCTGTTAAATGTATGTGTGTCTGTAAACATTTATGTACTTTGTGTTTTGAGTAAAGTGTGGTTGTGTATTTCCAGATGTAGTTTTGTGTTCGGTGTTCAGACTGTGTATATATGAGCTCATTTCTGTATGTTGTTTTTATGTGTACATGTGTGTTTCAATATTTGTCCACAAGCACTATATACACTAACAAATGATAACTAATATATAACTGAAATATATAAAATAATATCTGTGTATAGTCCTTTTTGAGTTATCTGTCTTAAGATTTTATCACCAGTTCTGAAATACCAGGCATTCTGGATGTTCATTTTATTATACTTTCATTATCAGTGTAGCTTTCACAGTCATTCTGAAATCTTCTAGTAGTAGCACCATTCTATAATCACTTCATACATTTACAGTATTGGGCAAATGTCAGAGACCACCCTTCGTTTATCCATTTCCAGTCTAAACAATATGTTTACATATCAGACATGTCAGAAAGGAGCTTCTCAGTCCAGTCCTGGTGACACCATTCTCTTTTTATGGATTCTCTAAGCACACAAGTCTGCATAGTGTAGGGTTGCCAGGACTGGGACTGGGAACTCCATTGGAGATGCATTAAAGCATGTAGAGAAAACTGGGACTCATAACAACCACGCAAAACCTGGTAGACCACCAGTGTAAGAGAAATAGACTAAAATTGGGATTAGCTTAGATGGTGAGAAGCAGAAGACAGTATTAGACTGAACTTTGGACATGTTTACAAGACAAATTCCTGCAGATTTCTGCAGAATAACTAAAAACGGTGGAAGCTGTAAAAAAGACTAACAATTTCACTAAATATTGACATATTTGATTTTATATTCAGTTGTTAAGGCTTCTTGTGATATATGACTGCTTTCTATGAAACTGAGAGATAGACTAGCTGTTTTGACTAAGAATTAACGAAATGATAAGTGGTCTCTAAACGTGTATGTGGTGTGTGTCCTGTGTCCCACTGTCAGTTCTGTGCCTCTTGTATTGCAGGTGGATGCTGGAGAAGGCAGAGATCCTGTGATCAAGAAATGCCTTTTTCCTCTGTTTAACTCAAAGACTAGCTTTAAACGTAACTCCTCTGAGAGAGTACTCCCCCTAGTGGCCTCACCTATGGTATAATTCCAATTAATACACCGCCTAACATGCCTCCAACTAAACCTGTGCCATTGCATGCCACTCACTTTATTAATCAACATTTAAGTCTCTAAGGTAAAATCAACATTTGTGCCGTGTTCGTTCACCAGATCCATGAGGTGGTCCTACAGGTTCTCTGATAGTATGAGTAAAAAGCCAGAGTGCTGAGATGGCCGCATTCTCTCTAACAGTTGACTTATAACCATGATGCTGTTGGGAAAGGACTTATCTTTTGTGATTTGTAATATTTGTATAACAGTCTTGCGTCTTCTGCCCTATCTGCTGTCTCATGCAGAAGGGCTGCACAATGTGAAGGTATTATGAATGTACTCCCAGATATTGTGATTGTGATGCGTCTTAGTGCATATTAAAAATACACCCTTGATGTGGCATGGTTTAAGACTGGCCCACATTACTTGTGTTTGGATGGCTTGCTTGAAAAGACCAGTTTTGCACGATCACAATATTTTTAGGCTATTCTGATAAACTAGGATGCATTTCTGTGAGAAAATGCAAAGTGAGATTGTGTGGTTGCGATGGTTACTGTAGTGGTTGCTGTGGTGCTGCTAGGTGGTTAGATGGTGCCGCAGGTTGTTGCTAAGGTGTAGCTAGCGTAGCTGATTGCAGTGATAACTGTAACGGTTCCTGTGGTGTTGCTGGGTGGTTACTTTAGCATCACAAGTGCCGAAATTCCAAACAGCCCCAGAGGTGAAGCGGCCCCAAAATCTGCAATAATAATAATAATAGTAATAATAATAATAATAATAATAATAATAATAATATTAAAACTTAAGAAGAACAATAGTGTGATTGCTACCACAGTCACGCTGTTATCCAACTATATTTTTCTGCAAAAATGTTCCGTTTCTCATGTTTTATCTTTTATAGGTTTAAGTATTTGCCTTAGTTTTATTTCTTAGTTGATGTTTTGCCTTAGTTTTTAAGAACTGCTGTCAATATTTCTCCTCATTTCTGAATAAAAATATTGGTCTTTAAAGCATCATTTTAAAGGAAATTACAAAACATCAAAATAAGAGAACAAAATGAGAGAACACTCTTAAACAAAATGGCGATAATTACCTTTGAGGAACTTCTAGTAGTGTTTTGCCATCCAACTGGTCTCATTGTGAGAGGAGAGTGTTGATTACAGCAGTGCTTTTATACTTTTACTCATTAAATAAGATTCAGGTGATCACTAATCAGTCCCTCATAAAACAGAATGAGGTGCTTGTGTAGGAATTTAACAGACACTGGAATGGAATGGATGCCATACTCATAGAGATGCTAAAAATAAATTGCAGTGCTCTCTAATTTTTTTCAGAGGTGTATATGTGGCCTGTGCAAAAAATAGTGGGACATTTTATACTTTGTACTGTTTTATTATATGTTAACTTTAAATATATAGACATGACACCCTAAAATGTGCAAGAAACAAACACTGACTAGTCCAAAATGATTAGAATGACCTGTAGTGGAGACCTCACTGATCTGGTGTTTCACTGGTTACATTTAATGATGTTATTATGGTGGAGATGATAATGACGGTGGTGGTGGTGATGATGATCATTCTAGATTCAGTAGGCAGAGCATGTATTATGGGATGCCCCTGCATGTTAAATTTGGAGAGGTTTGCACTGGATTTCTGTGGTCACCTAAACCCAAGGTCTCATGCAAGTGCAGCTGTGCTGCTAATATTCCAGCTGCACAAGTTGGTAGGAATCGTCTGAAGGTACAATAAATACTAGTTCAAAACCTGAAGATTTTTACTGCTCCTCCGCTCTGCCAGCAGCCTCTGGGTCTTACAGGGTGTGTGGTCTGGGTTCAGGATTGGACACCTCACCGTGACTGATGTCTTTTTTATTGCACATCATTGGTCAGGTCCTGAATGAAGGTCCAGATCAGGTAGTGATGCAGAAGTCATCCAGGTCGTTCGGGCACCAGGGCAGCAGCAGGCACCGGACGCGCAGCAGAGACCGCGAGAGGAGCCGGGACCGAGAGCAGGAGCGAGAACGAGACAGCGAGTGGCCAGCCGAGAGGATACCGGAACCCCAGTCTCAGGTACTGTCGAGAGACCTCACCTCTCCCGAGATCAGAGGTTCACAAAAGCTGCCTCAAGAACAATTTCAGAGAGACTGAGACGTTCACTAAATGCCATTTTAGAAAAAAAATAGATGTTCTCAAATGTTCACACCTAAAAAAGTCTTAATTCCTCTTTCAGGTTGACTGATTTACACTGTATTTCTACAAAAGTATTTCTACTATATAGCACCTTATACATATTAGTGATGGGAAGTTCGGATCATTTTACCGACTCGGACCTTTGAGTCTCGTTCAGCAAAATGAACGAATCTTTT
>JBBIGA010000132.1:3806172-3826719 GCA_037576975.1 Alestes dentex | reverse complement strand
GTGTGTGTGTGTGTGTGTGTGTGTGTGTGTGTGTGTGTGTGTGTGTGTGTGTGTGTGTATGTGTGTGGGTATGTGTGAGTGTGTGTACACAGTGACAGTCTTAATGATAGGATAAAAATAATGTGTAGTGAGCACAAAAAACATTCTTATATCTAAATCAAACTGATTATACAGATTATTATGCCATTATAGCATAAAACTAAATAAACCTTTTATTGCCAATAACAAAATAAGTTGGGGAAATGAGGTCATTAGTTGCTAAGAAGCTGTTTTTAAACACCCAGCTAGTTTTCTCCTCTTGCTGCAGGTGTGTGAGCTTGACATCATCTTTAACTTTGAGAAGGCGTACTTCATCCTGGATGAGTTCCTTCTGGGCGGGGAGGCTCAGGAGACGTCCAAGAAGAACGTCCTGAAGGCGATCGAGCAGGCCGACCTGCTGCAGGAGGTAAACTGATACACAGAACACCAAAACAGTATTAACTCATAGGTATCCATTTGTGCTCCTCATATTTAGTGGGTATTTGCATGAAACTTTTGTACATGTGGTGTCTTGTGATTAAGAGTGTGCAGTATAAGTATTATTATCACACTAAATTACATGAGGATAAGCTTCTCTAAGCATATTGTGGGTGCAGTCAGGGCTGAAAGATCACTGACTGAACATGAGACACTGATGTTTCATTAAAAATTTACACAGGGCTTCCATGTAATGTAGGTATCCAAGGTGTTGCCCAGTTGTTGGAGGAATATGAGCTCCAAGAATCTATATGTGGTGCTGTTTAGTTAGATATAGTGTTCATTGTACACACAGTGTAGTTGTTTTAATGAAAATGTGTATATTCTTTCACATCGAAGCCCAGACAAAAGCAACATATTGTCGCACAAATCCTGAAGCACGCTGTGTAATGTTCAGATGTTGAGATATATTTTTGCCACACTGTGCACCCCTACTGGCTATTCGCCTTTAAAGGATTGTGAACCAGATAAGTAGGCTTGCTGCTTGTATTGGTAATGATAAATAAAGTCTTTGGAATGCCGCGCCAGCTGCCGCCGGAAACCGGATTAGGATTTAGTCCTAAACCTTTGAT
Organism: Alestes dentex; assembly: GCA_037576975.1. Taxonomy (NCBI): domain Eukaryota; kingdom Metazoa; phylum Chordata; class Actinopteri; order Characiformes; family Alestidae; genus Alestes; species Alestes dentex. The sequence continues at coordinate 3,825,631 of JBBIGA010000132.1, read as the reverse complement.
GTTAAACCCAAAGGCATGTCAGAATTTCTAAAAGGCTCCCAACTCCAAATCTTTGCCCTAAGCCTTTCCCATCAATCACAGTTTCAGCACGTCTCTTCCGATTGAAACATCTTCAAATCTCCCACCTTCAGATACTTCCTCTCTCTCTCTCTCTCTCTTTATCTCGCCCATGCTTTCTTTGTGGTATTATTTTCAAGCTGTTTCGTTAGTTGTCAGGGCAGCGCTCTACGTGGTGTGAGAGTGAGGAGATTTCTCTGTGGGGATTCTTTTTAATTTGAGCAGCCTCAAGGAGCTTTAATAACTGCGCTCTCTTGCTCTCTTGTACTTGCTCGCTCTCGCTCTCTCTCCCTCTCTCATCGTGGAGCTGTAGAGCTCATGCCAGCAGGTTTGGAGCTGTTGCAACTCTACAAGCTGACTCACTAAGTACCCACACACACACAGACACAAGTTGACAGTCACCTGCAACATGCAGTATATTGAAAAATACCCTACTGCAAGTATACGGCTGCATTTTTACAATACACAATACATCGATTTTTAATGAGGTGGCCAACCCACAATGTGATGTGGCTGCAAAGATTGGTCTGCATTATTGTGAGCAAAACAGTTCATGTTTGTTTGATCGATCCAGGTTTCCGCAGTTTCGGGCGCGTGTGGGACACGTTCCGCCCGCGTGTTATGAACAAAACTGGCCTACAAGCAATTTATGGGTCATGTGCGTGTGTGGAAAACGACAAAACACACATCTCATGCGAATGCATTTGATGGAGCTCTATGCAGAATTTGGTAAAATTGGCCAAAAAGTGGGCGGAGAGATTGGAACTGTCATAGCAACCAGTTTGAATTGATTGACTTCCACCTATCGGAAGCAGGCATCTGCATTCGGGTCTCAAAAGACATCTTGAGACACTTATTTTAACTGCAGCAGCCTTAATAGTTAGACGGAGACACGAGTCTGAAAGAATATTTTCCATCAGTTTTAACTCCTGGGACTAGAAAAACACGCTCACAAATAACACCCCTGTCAAATGTTTTCATATATTGAGAACACTCTCTCCTCTTCATTGAGCGTTCCATTAAAACACTGGGCATTTTAAACCCTGTACCCTGCAATAACATGCAGTAAGTGGGCGTGGCTAAGCTGCACTTGCATAAAAATGTGTATCATATTTTACACTGTGTATCCGCTCATACGTACATCTGGCACTTGGTGATTGGTTAGAGGCTTATATGCATATTGGAGCCTTCTTTCTTATTCACCTCCTCGGATACACATCGTCACTTCTGAACACACACACAGACACACATTATCATTGTGTCACTAAATAAAGGACCTGTTACGTAACCGGCTCAGAACAGAGCTCCTCTTGGTCAGTGTTCTGCTTTGATCACTTTCACAACACCTTCCTGTTCCCGAGCAGAATCGCCCAGTGGAGTAAACAGCACTTATTACAGCCCGCCCGCGCCGATGGCCTTTGATGAAACGATGACAGAAATAGAATTTATTGTTGGGCGAGCGTCCCTGCAGAAGCAGCCTGACACACTGTAGCTGCTCTTTATCTCCTCATAGTAATTACCGCTGACATTTCAGAGCCTTTTGCCAGCTATCCGTCCTTGCTTTCCGTTTTGTTTTGGGGTTTTTTTTTTTTTCTCCCTTCTCCTCCGTTTCTTGTTCTTGTTTCTGTCATCTGGCTTTGTTCGGCACAGAAGTGCTGGGGGTGCGGTTTGTTCATTTGACTCCACTTGACATAATTTCTTTCTGTCTTCCTTGCCATTCCCTCTCCTCTCACTCTCTATCCTGTTTCTGTGTTCCTCTCTTCTGTGATTCACAGAATCTAGATTTTCAGATCCGCCTCTTTCCAGGTAAAGTGGATTAATTACTGATTATTAGTTAGAAAACCCAGTGAGACTCTCAGCCCCAGTTCTGTCCCCCCAAAACCTTCTGTTAGCAGTTATTAATCAACATCTAACCAATCAGGTTTGGGAGGAGCTCATATGCCAGCAACACTCATTTATAAAGAGTTTCATGTGCTAAAATAGTACATGAAAAAATGTTTTGGGATCCTATTCGAATGCCTAATCTGTATTTGTCGTGTCGACTGGTGAATTTCTGAAGAGCTGATATTTTTATGACACTGTTTCATTAGTCTACCGCGCTCGTAATCTGTAGACAAATACCGCCGCTGTACAAGGCAGAGCACCAACAATCATTTCCCTTCGCTTCAGGCTGTTGCACCAGCTGGGAGCTCTTTGCTCCTTTTTAACCAGAACTAATTTTAACTCATCTTTAAAATCTAAACTTTGCAAACTGAAAATGACTTAAGAGACTTGAACAGTTTCAGGTCAATTTCAGCACAATTTAGGCATTCATTCTATATAGGAGAGCTAATTGTGCAACACTGTTTGAAGCTTAATGATGTTATTTGGAAGGAAAATGAGAGTGTTGCTGGTGTGTGAAATCAGTTCTGAAGAAGAAATAGTCTTGAAAAAAAGTATAGACCAGACTACAAAGAGTGTGGATCAGACTGGGAATAGTCTATACCAGACTACATAGAGTCTAGTTCAGACTAGAAATAGCCTAGATCAGACTAGAAATAGTCTAGATCAGACTACAGAGAGTCTAGATCAGACTACATAGAGTCTAGTTCAGACTAGAAATAGTCTAGATCAGACTAGAAATAGTCTAGATCAGACTACAGAGAGTCTAGATCAGACTACAGAGAGTCTAGATCAGACTAGAAATAGTCTAGATCAGACTACAGAGAGTCTAGATCAGACTAGAAATAGTCTATACCAGACTACAGAGAGTCTAGTTCAGACTAGAAATAGTCTATACCAGACTACAGAGAGTCTAGTTCAGATTAGAAGTAGTCTAGACCAGACTACAGAGAGCCTAGTTCAGATTAGAAATAGTCTAGACCAGACTACAGAAAGTCTAGATCATACTAGAAATAGTCTAGACCAGAAGACAGAAAGTCTAGTTCAGACTAGAAATAGTCTAGACCTGACTATAGAGAGTCTAGATCAGACTAGATCAGAGGTATCAGTGTTGCCTTTGCGTCCCTACTCTCTTTCATAGTCACTTTAGTTTCACTTGTAGCTAAAAGTTCTGGGAAACACATTAGAACCAGGTGTGTTAGATTTGTGTTTGTGTACTAGACCACCAGGTAGACCTCCAGCTTACAATATCTGTTTTGGATGTTGTAAGAGTGCCTCAGGTAGAAACTAGCAGCTAAAATACCATGATAAGCACTTAAATTACAAGAAACATGTTGGTAAGTAATGTTTAAACTATTCCTGGTGCTGCACTGCAGTCCGTGTGAGAAGTGCCTTCTGTAAGCCATGCTTTGACCACTCTCCACCAAAAGGAACAGTAAAGAACCACAGTCAGGAGTCGTCTCTGACCTGTGCCTTCAGTCACGAAGCCCAGTCACGTCATGCTTCATTCGGACGGCGGCTCTATGGCCAGGGCAGAGCAGAAACAAAGCCCTTTTGTCTGCCTGGCAGCAGCCGCACACTGAGCCCTGACCCAAATGTGCGGTCCTCCGAGAGAGCGAGGGAGAGGGAGAGCGCTAAAGAGCTTACAGCCATTTACAGCCCTAATGCTAACCTGTAGTCAGAGCCAGAGAGGCTGCTTTAGGCTGCATTAGTAGATGTTTCCCCCTCCAGCGCCCTGAGACTGGGTTTTGCGGTATAATGACTATGATTATGCTGATGATAAAGGAGGCGAGATCCAGATCAGCATGGTTTTGAAGCATCCTCCTGAGGCCCTGTTGATGCTGCTGTGAATGCTGTACTCACGAAAACGTGCTAAAGTCCTTCAGAAGACACGTTATTTTGGTGAAATGCAGGACGAACGTAATTGCAAAAGTTGGGAGGTTGGGAAAATATGTGTCATTCAGATGAAGATTCAAGATTCAAGATGTTTATTGTCATATGTACAGTAGAAAAACGCATTTCTCTGTGCAACGAAATTCTTTCTTTGCTGTCCACACAAATGCTGAGGTTTAGAGTTAGAGTTTTGTATGAAAGGTTAACAAATACTTTGAAGTGTAGTGTGCAGATGTAGAGAAATATTAACTGTGCGTTTGCAGATTAAAGGAGATTGAAGGAGATGAAGTGTTCCAGGAAAATGCATAGGAAGATATGAAAAGTAAAAAAACATTTCTAGTGTAAAAAAAGTGCAGGATTTCAACTTTACAACCATAAATAGCTCTCGTTTTCAGACACATGTTGAGCTCACACCTTCCACCATATATTAAGCTTTTTATGGAGATCATATAGTATATATGTTTCCATTTATATACTTTTTAGTTCTACTTCATATATTTTCATAGTTTTGTAGTTTACATTGTCTTTTGTTTCTCAAAATGACAATATTTAAATATCTCTACTTGTCTCTGTTGCCCCACACTTTGTCCTCTGAGGAAACAATCACCCCAAAAATTCTGCCATTTCTCATAAATGAAAGCTTGTAGGTGCAGTTTAACCTTATACAAATAAGACCATGCTAACCGATCCCCTCTTGTTTTGTCAGGCATATTTTCGGGTGAAGTCCTGCTTTCAAGCATGATCTCTTCTTAATAAGACTCTCAATAAAGTAATTGTCTGGCCAGAAATCTAATTGAAACAATTTTCCCCCTACCTTTAATGCAGTCGACTTATAGGTTTGCAACAGAGCTGCAATGCAAGTTCTACAAGTTTATTCTCACTCGATTAGAATTATGCAAACTTTTATCTTTAAATCATCATGTAAGTGATCTAAAACCATGCTGAGTTTTGAGTAACTTCCTATGGAACATACTGTACATTAGAGGTCTGCAGAGGCAAGAAACGAGAGGCCGGACTTGACTTGGATGTCTCAGGTTTTTACGCTTCTGTAACGCCCTGACAGTGTTTATTATCAGGATGTGTTTGTGGATTTGCTGATCAAGCCTGGCAAGAACAGCATCCACCCACTTCTCAGCTTCACCGTGCTAAAAGCTCTTCTCGCTGCAAAAATCACTCATTAGAAAACAAACAGACCTCTACTGTACATCCTACAGTGTCAGAAACCACATAAGCAACTAAGCACGTGAGCTACTTTAGCCTCGTAGCTCCAGTGCAGACCAAAGAAACAAACATTGGGTGAGCGACTACATTAGCTGTTAGGAGAAAATTGTTTGAATTTGATTACTGGTCAAACCATTGCTTTTAAGGTCTTAAAGTAAATGAATGGGATTTGGAGCTCACATTATGGGAAGACCAGCTCTGACCGGCTGGGTTGTGTGTTTGTAGAGCCAGACTGAGGACTGGGGCGGTTTGGCCAATGACGAGATCTTATAAAGGGGTTGAAGTCCCGCCCCCTGCCAGCCAATTGGTAATTACGCCAAGTTGCTCGAGTTGATTGATGAGTTGGCATGACGTGGTCAGAGAGTGGCGTGGAAAGTGAAAGCATGAAGAGCACTCACGTCCTGACCGCAGTAGCCACAGTTCTGTGAGAGGAGGAGGCCTTAGCTCAGCTACTCAGAACACAGACGTTTACATAGAGGATAGAAGATGCTTACGAGGGGTGTTCAATAATTGATCTACCTGAGTATGACAGAAAGTAGCGAGCGTGTTGAAACAAGTCTGGACATGTTGTGACATGTCTCAAGGTCACTCAGTGCCGGTCTTAACATTCCGAGAAATGTCAGGATGTCAGGAGAGTCCTCTCAGGAGGCAGGCGTGCCGCTTCTTCACCACAATGCATCAGTTCACATGTCACGTCGATCACAGGCTGCCATCCAAAAATGAGGATTATTCTGAGTTTTAAAGAAATCTCTACCTGGACGGTGGTTTTCGAGTGATGAAGGCGTCGAGGCAGCTGTGACGTTCAGATCAAACAGAAGATTTTATTTCAAAAGGGTTAAAGTCATTACAGGAAAAGTGGATGAAGTGTATGGCGTCATCAGGGGACTATGTTGAAAAATGAATCAAATAATATTCTTTCTTACTGAGGTAGATAAATTATTGAACGCCTCTCATATGTCATTTGCAAGTATCTTATATCTGTTTAGGGAAACAGTAATGATCACTAATAGATGTTAAATAGCGGATGACAGTGTCTTTGAAAGTGAACCTCATTCTTCCTCACAGACACTTGCTACTCTGTTGTCAGATGCCTTGAGTTTGTGTTTGCAGTGGTGAACTTTGGTACATGGTGCCTGATGACTAACATGGATCATCCTAGACATGTTTGTGCCCGCTTTCCATTTTCTAAATAGTATAAGAACACGTTTTTTTAAAGTAGTCAATGCTTGGATATGTTTTTTTTTTTTCATCAAGGTAAGGTATTTTTTATATGGGCATAACAATTTTTTTTCTGTCCTGTCCATAGGACATACTTCTTTACATTTTCAGAATGTTTTCTGGACCTCCAGAAGGATGCTGCTGTATGGGGCAAAAAAAATTGATTTTAACAAGTAAAATCACCTTAAATCTAGTCAATATATGACATATTTCTCATTACATGATTGTGTAAGATTGTATAAACATGCTTCGTATAAGATTACTTAACTTATCTCTAGACCTTTTTACTCATTTTAAGTCATTTTCTCTCATTTACTGAGTATTTCTTTCTGTTGTGAGATCATTTGGATTGTTCCAAGCAAATTGAAACGAGCCAAATTATCTGCAGTATGTCTGGAATCAAGCATCTGCCATTAGAATAAGGCCATTTCTCCATGTAAAACGACTTGTATAAACTCTAGAAAGAAGTCAGACATCTTATAATATTCATATAATAATTTCAGAATGAGAGATAGTAGAAATATTGACTATATGAAAGATGTTTTTGTCTACCAAGATCTCAGTCTGTTTGTCTCTAGCCATGACACTACATATAATTCTTTACATTTTCAGAATGTATTCTGTGCCTCCAATATAGAAATAGAAGGGAATGAGATTTTTACAAGGAAAATCGTCTTCAAATCTGATAAATATAGGAAATATTTCTCAATCTGAGAGTGTTGTAAGACTAGTATAAGATTATCTAGCTCATCTCTTTTACTTGTTTTAAGTCATTTTCTCTCATTCTATTGAGTCAATTGCCTTTTTCTTTCCAATCTCCTTAAAATGACTTCAGAATGAAAAAGATTAGTTATATTGACTATATTAAAGATGTTTTCACTTACCAAGGTCTCATTTGCGCTAGTCTGTTTGTCTCCACCAGAGTTGCTCAGGACTTATCTGGTTCAGATTCCCAGGGCATGATCCTCAATTTACAGAGTTTCATCTAATTAGACGATAGCTGACAGATTAGTGCAGCTGTTAGTTTTGTTGTTGTTGTTGTGTCTGTGTTGCTTGTAAATGCACGAATCAGGTGCCCTGGCCAGCAGACAACAGAGAAATGAATATGTTTTGAAAAGTAGTGATGGACCCTGGAAGTAAAAGATCACTTTCTAGTTTTTTTAAGCCTGTTTTGCGTGTTTTTAATCTAGAATTCACAGAGACATTGAGATCTAATTCACAGCAGCAGCTTTAAGTCCCTTCAGCTGAGTTTCTCTTAACAAGCCTGAACTGGGGGATTCTCTCTGATTACAACTTTCTCATGTGGACGTCTGAAGTAACAGTCCAATTTAAGTGCATGTTACATTTGCACAGGATATCTGTTTGATGAACTTGTACAATGATGAAGGAAAGTGACAACAGAAACATAATGAAAGAGGATTTGCCCTTTCAATAGGTTTTACTGAATATATGAATATTTCAGAAGGTTGAAAATGTACTCTTCCCCAAGTTTGCACTTAATTTATGTCACGTTAATTATTCCACTTAGCTAGTTTGCATCTAATTCAACATACTTTGTTTTTCCTCAAACGCGTTTCGGGCGTTTTGCCCGTTTAATCTTCAAAGGGAAACCCCCATGCACCCGCTTAAAAAATTCTTGCCATCCCTTTGATATTTTTAATTAAAATCACACACCCGCTCTTCCTCTGGTTTTTACCTGAGCCAGGGGCTCTGAATCCGTCAGCGAGGCCGGCGGGACTGGATGGCGCTCGGAAGAGAACATTCCAGGAGAACGTTTCGCGGGGGCTCTTTTGCTGGAAAAGCTCCTGCATGGAGTCAGATCTGTGGCTTAATTAAAATGGAAAACTCAGGCATTCCTCTGGGAATTAAGCTGAGATGAGTTGGTCTTTGATGAAAAAGCGATACATGGTACACGGTGCAAGCATATTGAGTGCTCTTGTAATTGTATTACAGCAGATGATTCACATCAGTGGGGATATAGAAGAAGAAATAGAGTGTGTGTGTGTGTGTGTGTGTGTGTGTGTGTGTGTGTGTGTGTGTGTGACAGAGACAGCAAACAGAAATGGTGATTTCTTGTCAGAGTCAGATTTGCTCTTTGCTTTTCAATCGGAGAGCAATTTTTCATGTTCCCTCATGGATAAGGCTGGATTATTGCGGTGGGAAAGATTGCGGCAAGAAGATTCTGGAGCTTAAAGCTGCTCTACATCCATGGGAAACGCTGCACTGCAGTCATGTGACGCTGATATTTTTTGTCTTTAGGAGTTCTGGGCCCTAACGTGTCCGCCGAGTCCTCTGGTCTGTTCCAGACTTAAAGCAGCCCAGGTGAATGTGATGAATAGGGTGAATGCTTCGTGTCTGTCTGGGGAATTCTCCTCTAGAGCCCGGTAGTCTCAGTAGAGGAACTTCCACTGTTAGTCTGTCCCTGCGGAGGCGCAAAGTCCACTTATAGTCGCATTAATAAAGTCTGAATAGTGTCCTACACAAGTGTAGTATGTGTGTGTGTGTTTATACATGTGTTCCTATTGACATGTTTTACCTCTAGAGCAGTGGTCCACAAAGACCTGGAGCATTTTGGTGTCCCCGACAGGCTGTTCGATGTGAGAAAAAGCCTTATATCTTCAAAAAACCTCACAGATAAAGGAAAAAATCAACTTTTAGTTTACGTGATTATCGCTACTAATGTTTTTTCATTCCCTCTCCCAGAACTGGCTCCTCCAGTGTGCTGAGCTGTACAGTGATGTTGAGCTTGAGGCAGTTTTAAGAAGCAGTGCCGCTTCACTCGGATGAAGCACTCAGAGTGACTCGTGCCATTCTTATAATTACTCAGCCATGGAAAAAAATAAGAGACTGCATTTCTGGTTATTGTTTTTGTAATGTGTGGAGTGTGTCTGTGTAGAATGTGCCTGTCACTATTGTTTTATACACTATTGACCACACTTGATTCAGTATTACAAACAAAAAGGTACATCTAAAAATAATACATATTAATAATTTATTATACATTGGAAATGTTAAACTACACAACACTCTTACATTATTTTGCAACTGCAACAATTAAAACAGTGATGTTAAGAGCAGAGTGTGTGTGTTTGTGTGTGTGTGTGTGTGTGTGTGTGTGACTCTGTTTCATCCATCAGAAACTGAATCAGGCGTGAAGCTGCTGGAATACAGACCATAGAAAAGCTGCTCTACACACACTGCTGCACTCACAACACATATGGAGGCCTTTCTTATTTTTACACACACACTGCAATAATTCAGAAAAGAATAGGAACCTGTGCATTTTTTACACACACACACACACACACATACACATATACACTGCGGCAAACTGTACAAACAGTGAACAGAAAAAAGGGAAAAGTGGTCTTATTTTTTTCCATGGCTGGATATTTAAATATTGTATAAATAAAAACAAATTATAAGACCTAATACTTGTTAGATGGCACTTACTGTACATTGAGAACTTTGAGGCTGAAGTTTTAGCATTAGCTGGAGAAATAAGGTGCCAAATTAAAGCCTTATTAGCTGTGTAAGGAGATAAATATCTCCTTATGCAATTTTAGGGATAACATGGATTATATACTTATCGATTACTAATAGATTATGTACTATTAATGACAAGATGTACTACGAAAAGCCATTTTACTGCATGACAAGGACCAAGACTGTGCCTGATTGTAAAAAATGTTGTGAAGACCACTGCTCCAGAGGTTCTGTAGCTCCAGTAGTGAACCTCTACACTTCGTCCTCCATAGAGAGTTTCACCCCGAGCCACATCCTGTCGTGCTGCCCTTCATTAGGTTTTGGGAACACGCAGGCCTGAGCTGAGGTTCTTTTGCTGCAGGCTAACCCACTCCAGCTTAGAGTCCAATGCAGTTAAGAAAAGACCAAATTACAGACCAAAAATGCATACATTTACTGAATGCTGACTAAAACGAATAGGTTGTTTCTTTGCAATGGTGGCAGGAAGCACTTGAAAATATTTGAGACTGCATAAGGAAGCACTAGTTCTTGGCAGTCCACAAGGAGTAAATTAAACATTAGTCCAGCCTGCAAGGTGCCCAGTGTCTTCAGCTTGATGTCACGGGTTTATATCAAAATACCGCAGTGTTTGCTGATACTACCGTTGCAGCAGTGGTGTGTACATTGTACCGTGAACCTTAACTAGAGAGGAAACATACTGTTGACCTGATGATTACTAATCTAAAGCACCCAAACAATGACATTGCAATGAACCCTGAGGTCCTCAACATCAACAAAAATAGTACAAATAGCAATTAAAAAGCAATAAAAGTAAAATGCTTATGTCACCAACTTAATGTTTATTATCTATGAATATCTCTATTGATATTGTGTGACACCAGTACTAGTTTAGAGACAGTATATCAGCCAGCACCCAGTGTGTGTAAACACAGTATTTGTCTGATCCTCGTAGTCCTCTGCCTGCCGTCTCGTGCCTGCCGCTTTGTCTTCTCTCCTCTAGGTGTGAAACCTGTTGCCTTAAAGGTTTGTCTGTGAGCTCGCACTGTTTTGAGACTTTTTTACATATGCATTTCCGTGCATCTCTATTTTTGTGCATCTCTCTCTCTCTCTCTCTCTCTCTCTCTCAGCCCCGACATGAGTACTTTAATGTGCCTGTGTACTGATTGGCTGTTGCTGCTGTTGGCGCCTGTCCGTCATGCATGCTGAGTCTCTCCCTCTCCTGCATGGTGCTCCTGCTGGCCCCACCTCCTCTTCCACCACCGTCCTATCAGAACGCAGCATCTCTGGGGTCTCCAGTCTCATCGTCATCTCGTCTGTGTGTGTGTGTGGGTGTGTGTGTGTGTGTGTGTGTGTGTGTGTGTGTGTTAGCACCACATTAATTCCACACACATCCTCGTTCTGTGTGTCTTTCTCTGTCTCTCTCTCTCTCTCTCTCTGCATATCTCTCCTTCTGTCTCATGCACATGCTCACACTCCATGTTTACCTTGATCCCACGTCTACCTGTACCTGACCTTTTTGTGGAATGTTTGTGACAGCGACCCCTAGTGGTCCTTTTTTGCAGCACTATCAGTACCTCAAGGAATTACTTTCATTTAAATCCACCTGTATCTTATTATAAAGGTGAATAACTGTGATGCTTGCCAAGTGTATGTAGGTTTGAAACTACTGTTGGCCTTTTTCTTAAAGGAAAGCTCCAGTATTTTTCAAGCTAATCTCCATCTGCTGCCTCTGTTGCATAGTCGTGTATCATTTGCTCTCCAGATTCTTTGCAGAGAATAGACAATCTGTTGGCTTAAAACTAGACTTGTCAACAAAATCAATTACAAAAATGCTTCATGATTAAGGTTTTTAAGTTTCAGCAATTTTAATGACAAAAAATGAACAACATGCTGTATGAAGATTTTAATCTTAACTTATTGAGCACAAATCATGCAAAATGGCGTTGTCACTGTTTAACTTTTTACATACGTGATGTCCTAACATAAAGCTCAAGGGAACTTCATGACAACAACACAAGCACAAGGGATGTGATCACTTTCTCACACAGGGGTTAAATGCTTCTTAGTGAAACAGCCTTTTCAGCACCATTTCCTCTAGTATTACGGTGACTTTTTCAGTAAGACATTGAACCTGCCTGCCTCAGAGTATTATTGGAGTAATTCATCTATGAGCCTGTTGGTTTAACTGGCTGCTTCCGAAGGTGCCAGACAGGCTCACTACTGATTTGCAGGCCTGAACAGCATTTTGCAGGTCCCAGAGATGCTGATAGACAGATGTGCTGTAACATTCAGTCAGATAAAGAGAGAGTCTGGGAGGATTTTGGCCTACATAGATAGTGATGCTACAGAAGTACAGGACAAAAGTATTGGGACGTCTGACCATAACAACAATTTTGATGACATTGCATTAAAATCCATAGATCTTAATATGGAGTTTGTCCCCCCCTTTGCAGCTATAACAGCTTCCACTCTTCGAAGGCTTTCCACAAGATTTTGGAGTTTCTGTGGGGTCTCTGTGTGGGCCAGTCAAGTTCTTCCACACCGAACTCATCCCACCACGTCTTTATGGAGCTTGTTTGTGCACTGGGACACAGTCATGCTGGAATTGAAACGGTTCTTCCTCAAACTGTGTCCACAAAGTCTAAATGTCTTTTTATGCTGAAGCTTTATGCTTAAGTTTGTCATTCACTGGAAGCAAGGGGCCTAGCCCAAACCCTGAAAAACAGGTGTGTCCCAATACTTTTGTCCATGTAGTTTATATTCAGGGAGTTTTCTTAGCCAGTTTAGCTGCTTCACTGAAGCACAGCCAAGATTCTCCAGGTTCACTTCGACCACACGTGAAATAAGTATGACAGATGAACCTAATTCTCCTTGAGGATTGGCGATGCATGTTTTGTACTAAATTATAAAGCTCGCTGTACAAATCAGCAGAGCCAGTTAGCTAGCCTGCTCTCTTTTTGCCTTCATCCTGAATGTTTTCAACAACCAGAGCCAAACGAATGAACACGTAATTGGCTATTTGTCTTTGTGTGTCAAACACTTTCCATAAAAGCCAGTGGGCGTTTGCTTCAGCAAACACTGGTACTGATGTAACAGATGGCGATTAGGTTGAAAAATGTTAAAATACTCCTTTCTTGACAGTTTTTTCCGCAAAACTGATAGAAAGGCCTGTTGCAGTGCTGTTGTACTTTGATGTTCTGTACCCTTTATGTGTTAGATTGTCCTAGTCCTACTGGATGTATGCACTTTTATGTACATTTTGTCCTGTGAGTCAGAAAGTCGGTAAGTGTGTGTCAAATATGTGCATCACGGCTGTTGTCTGTCCAATTCGTCGAAATTATGCCAGTGCAAGCTCCTCCGCCTTTCAGGTGCTTTTATAGAAAAGGCTGCTGGCAGTGAAGCACCACAGCCTAATCACACGTATTGGGGTTTCCCAGCAGCGTGACTGGGTTAGATGCTGCAAAACCACACACACACACACACACACACACACACACACACAGAGCACACCCACCCGCGCTCACTCTGTCATTCAGCTGTTACTGATCTGCTCTGCAGATGTTCTGAAGTGTTTGTGGTAATCATTCACTTTAGACACTTTAGTCTGTACTCTCTATTTACTGACACCTCTCTCAGACCTTCATTTTCCTCCTAGGCTGCTATCAAACGGAGTGTTCAGTACGTTTATCTGTTACCCAGCGCCCACAGCCAAACTGTACACTGGGAAGAGGTCAACACACATTCAAATGAACTGAATTATTATACTGTAGAAGTACCTTTAGCTACTTTCTGTGATTTGTGCACTTGAGATGCAGGAATGTATTTTAGCCTCGCAGCGCAGATGATGTGAAATTGGTAAAGTAGGTTTTAATTTGATTAAATCATATTAGCATATTAATTAGAGTGACAAGTCAAAATGTAAAGGCATTTAATAATTCTGTCAGAATTCATGTTCTGTGTTTTGTTAAAGAAGCAAAATAAAGTGAAATGAAATGCTCTGACATGTGAGCAGGGGAGTCGGGGGTGATTCTTGACAGCTAGACATAAATCTTAGGCACTGGTGCAAATTGTTTAAAGCCATTTTTCTCAGCATATGATAATTTGCAGAAGTAAAATTAACATTAGAGTAAATGCAAACGAACAAGAAAGCCGGAAAAAAGTGGAAATTGTTGTTTGCATTTATTCTTTTTTGTTTTGTATATGTAGTACAATAAAAATACACTCACTGCTCATCTAAACAGATTTTAAATATTATTTAAAGACCCGCACAGTAATTTATATATGTAGAAAAAATATCCTCCCACCTGAGTGCGCTCAGTGTCCAAAGATGTTCCGTATCAGTTCACAGAATCAACACTGTGGACAGAGTGGCAAACCAGTCACCACTGAAGCATTTCTTTGGTCAATCTTAGTTGCATTCAATTATTATTAGGATTTCTATTTGTAAAATGACTGACACAGTTCCCTATATGACATGATTTGGGTGTCGGTTGTGAATCTGTGATTGTAAATCTTGTTTCTTTTGAAGTAATAGTTCAGCAAAAAGTCTGATTTACTCTATTTCACTTTACTTTAGTCGGTCAAGACATGCTCGCTTTGGTTTTGCACCAGAGCTAATATAGCTGACAAGTAAAGGAAGCCATCCACCAGTTAGGCCAAATTGTACTGCTGCATCCGTGAGCATGTGCGAGTTTCGGTGACGTGTTCTCATAGGTATCTGGTAGTATACTGTAATGGAACAAGAATGTGCTCACTAGGGGGCGATGTCTAAACCTGAATGTACAGAAAACAAAGTGTGCTTTTGAATCACAGTTGTGTTTTTTTTGCTGAACTGTTCCTTTAAGAGTGTCAGAGGTCCTGCTCTCATGCAGTGTACATGTCAAGCTATGTGTGAACACCCATCTATGTCCGCTTGAGTGTGCGTGTCAGAACTCCTTCCAAGGTTCTGGAGCTCCTTTAATGGTTGGTTTTAATGCACTGGAGGGCTCCAGGCCCCGGTGGCCATGAATGATTCAGCATTATTGGCGAGAGATGCACACACTTAGTGCCAAGCCTTAAAAACCTGGACGAAGGAGAGTTTAAACCTCTGAAGAGAGAATCAATATGTGGAAATGGGCTCTGTCACCTCATAGATGACTGCACTGGATGAAGAGCAGCCAATTGCCGGTGTCCCCACCCAGACTGGGCCAAGCTAGACCCCTTTGCTTTGTGTATTTATGTTTGGTACCGTATTTGTCCGAAAGGGTCCATATTCTGCAGTTCTCTTAATCTTTTCCATTGAGGTCCGTGTATAATGATTATGTGTGCATAATTAATTTTATAGGATCATTTTCTAGCTTCTATTGCTATGTTTGTATTTTTAAGGTTATACAAATGTATGTAAATGTCTTCTGTTCTGATTGGCTGCCCTTTACTCTGCCTCATTTAAAAAGCAGTCCAGGTTGAAATGTATGGAATAAACACAGATTTAACTTTTTGTTTACGTCAGGGAAAAAATCTGACTCATTAAACAGTACAGTACAGTGTAACTGTATTTTCATCTTCTAGTCTGAATAACTCTGCTAAAGATTGTCTGCACTATAGGCTAAACTGGTGGTCTTGTGTAAAAGTGTATGTAAATGTGTTCTTGGTTTGTGGTATCACAGCCACAATTAATTCAAACTATATGAACAAAATGGGAATTTTCTTGAAAGTTTGACAGTTTCCCTACTACAGTGATTCTAATCTGTGTCTTTTTAATGTGAGGAAAACTTTTTCAGTATATTTATCATGCAGTGTGACCTTCAACCAAGATAATGATATGTTACATCCACAAGAAAACCAAAGTGCTGATCCATGCACCTACAACAGTGTCACTGATCCGCCCAGACAGTCAAAATATATATTTTTTACTTTAGCGTTGCAGCTCCAAGGCCAATGTTGCTAACACTAGAAGTCAATAGTCGCCCAAATCTTTTCCATAAACACGTCTCCCAGACTTCTCTCAACCTGATCAAACTGCAGCCAGGTCTTTCTTAAAGTGGCACGGACTTATAAATGTGGTTTAAGACTCTAGTGTGAGCTATTTAAATAAACTGCTATCCGAATGATTCTAACAGGGTCTGTTTTCTCAAACCACTTCAAGAGTAGAGTTGCTGATCTAGAATCAGTGTGACAGTGACCATCACAAATACAAAGACATCTGATCTAAGATTAGTCTCAAACCTGGTGCTGTATGAAATAACTGCCTGTAGCATTGAAGTCTTGATGCATTTTTTTATCACACAGTAAGACCACATCCACAAATATCCACCACCTTAATGAAGAGCTGGGCGCAGTTTAAGTGGGTTAATGTATTTTGGGAATGTATTTAATTTACAGAAAAGATGAGGGCCACTTTTGACTTCTGGTGTTTGCTGCATAATCTTTGCTGTTTCTTCTCTGAACTCTTCCTTTAACGAGTGAAAATTGTTTCCGTTTGGCCACGGAGCAGCAGGCCTCGGATTGAGATGTCTCTTCTCATGCCTCACTTCTCTCTTTACTTTGTGCTTGACGTAATGTGTAGGACGCCAAAGTAAGTGCGAACTGCTTTTTGTGTCACCATCCCACGTTTTCTGTAACGCCCACAGTTTCTAATCGCCCGTCCCTGTGGAACAAGTGTGCATTTGTAGTAATTTCACATTTCACTCCCATCCGCCACTAATCACCGCCATCCCTGAGTCACCCGTCCCTGAGTCACGTGGCATGCCCACACGTCGCTTATTTTTAGATCATTCAGAGATAATTGAGAACGTTCCGTCAAATCTCATCTCAAGAACGGCCCTCTCACTTCGGCACCGCCGTGTCTTGGTCACACACTGGTCTCCCAGGTTACGTGTGTGTGTGTGTGTGTGTGTGTGTGTCCTGAGTGTGTCCCCCCTCTGAGTGTGTGTCAGTCTTCAATTCCTCTTTCCTGGGTTACAAACAGGCAGTCTTTTGAATAAAGGACTGTAATCTTTCTTTCCTTTGTCAGTAAAGTGATGGCGGGGCAGGTAGGTGGATGAACAAAGTGTTTGGTGGAAATGTCTTGTGTTTCTTGTCCCCCCCAAATTAAAGGAATATTCCAGTTCTTTGCAACACAGACTTTATCCAACGCATCTGCAGCATATAGTCCACTACCACAGACAATAAAGGCACTTTTCCATAGGCCTACAGGAACCGTGCTGTACCTAAACTGCTCTGTGATGGCACTGAAGCTGTAGCATTCTTTGATTTTCCCGTGTATCTCAGACCTGTAACAGAGTTTCTGATGCGTCAGCAGCACAAATCCCATCACACAGTTTATGGCTGGTCGTCCCAAAGCCACGTCCATGGAGTCGAACCGCAGAATGTTTTTTTCTGTCAGAGCTGCTTTTGTTATTGGGACCTTTTATTATTTTTATAGTCTTGTTTGAGTTTTTCAAATTTGGCTCAACATTTTTTAGCCATGCAACGAATCCCTACCCCAGCTAACTTGTCGTGGTGCACCTTCACAGCATTAAAGATAAATTTGTTAGCGTCGTAGAAAACTCCCACTGAAATTTATCCTCAGGATTTAGTAGACAGTAGTGCTTGCGCTTCTTCGACCTCCCGGTTGTCAGGTTTGTATACAGTAAAAGACAAAAACAGTGCCCACTTTCCATTTTGAGATGACATTTCAACCAGAAAGGTCAGCTGCAGCCAAATTTTTGGCCCTGCTGTGGAGCACTTCGGGTACGGGTCTCTTTATTAGTAATAGAACAACATTTGTTTGCGGTACGGCTCGGTTCCTTGTGCCAGTGGAACAGCAGCATAATTTCCCTGTAATCAGTGAAAGCAGCACCTTCTCACTGGCTCAGTCAGTGACTGTTGAGTCAGTGGGTTTTCTGACATTTATATTACAGGGTAATTCACTCAAATTAATGTCAATAGTTTGCTTCAGATGCAGCAGATAGAGATCAGGTTAAAAAAAAAATATTCCTTTAAAGAATAATCCCTCTAATCTTTACAGTCTTTATAATGGAATAGTTCAGATAACCACAGTCATTTTATGTGAAAGTGCTAGATAAATTGTTCACCGTGGTGGTAAATGTAACCAGACATCTCCCTCTTAAAGCTGCCTCAGAGAAAGTTATTACCATGAAATGGTTGTGAATATACTGTCTGACGCCTGACAGTCGTGAGCAGGTTCACTGCTTGTTTTTAATAGTAAACTGGTTACATTTGTGCTGTAGACACCTGGTTCCATTCAACACCACTGTTAAGAAAAAGCACATTCAAAGCCCCCTGAGTAAACATATCTACAATGACTGCAGGGGCAGAATGTTTGAGAAATCAGTGGAAGTCCCTGTAATTGAAGATTTAGAGAAATTTCTGTATGTGCCAGGGTTTTCCTTTTCCAGTGCCCATATGCAGTGAATTCCCTCATAGGGTAAAAGTTATAAATCTGGAACCATTGAACACTGTGTGTGTGTGTGTGTGTATATATATATATGTATCTATATAAAGTGTGTGTGTGTGTATAATATACAGTTCTGAGCAACAGTCTCGAGCCACTCCTCATATCCTTGTATTTTTAAGGTAGTCTTGAGGAACAGTTCTCCAGGCTTCTTGAAGGACTTTCAGACTCCTTTATCTAGGCTCTTTGTATCTTTAGACACTTTGCAGCCTGTCAGTAAAACATTTGTTCCTGTTTCTTTCATTTAATCTACTCAGTATGCCAAAGATAAGACAGTTTGACAGAAAATAGTATTTTTTCACCAAGGTGATTCAAAGCAAAATAGAAAGAAATGAGGGGTGGCTTGAGACTTTGGTGTTTATGTGTCTACATATACCTTCTGTATAATTTTGTATTATATTAACTGCGATCTTCTACATGAATACGAGCTTCTGGTTGCTTAAAAATCATGCAGGGGCGACATAATATTTTATAAATGTTTTCTATCGAGAATATTAATTGGCTGAGATTGCTTGGCTTATTCCATTTCTTCATCCACCATCGCAGCCTCAGCCGGGCATTTTTCCAAAGTGAAAATTTGAAAGTGGGAGTAAGCCTCATAAAACCGCATCTTAAAGTGTGATATGAAATCTGAGTGGATGAGTCATAACTGGACTGTGTGAAACAGCAGGAGAGGACCCCAATGTCACCTTCTCTGCAGCGTAGCACACACACCTCAGACCAAACGCTCGGAAGCAAGTAAACATGACCAGACAAGTAAATATCTGCATGAGCTGTGAGTGGCTCACTGGGACCTGCAGAGATTTGCTGCAGCTCTAATCAGATCCTCCATCGGATGGTGAGGCGGAGCAGGGTTAGGAGAAAACTTCAGCCTCAGGAATCCTCCGTCCCGCATTTGTATGTTAATCCTCTCACCCGCTGGGCGTGTAACTGCATGTAAATATAGAGGATATGGTCAATTTACACTGGTCAGGATCTCTCTGACCACCACTGAGGGATTCAATACTAATCTGATCGCAGTGCTAGGAGTGGGTGCACCTGGCTTTCTATCTGGTCAAGTGAAAACACAATATGATCCGAGTACTGGGTGCGTTGGAAGATGAGAAGAGCCTGTGATAGCATTTCCTATATACAGCTCCGGAAAAAATAAGAGATCACTGCGATTTATTTTTAAATCAGAATCTCTATGAGTATGACCATTCCATGCCAGTGTCTGTTAAATTCCTACACAAGCACCTCATTCTGCTTTATGAGGTACTGATTAGTGAT
>JBBIGA010000132.1:3761391-3772792 GCA_037576975.1 Alestes dentex | reverse complement strand
TTACTGCTCAGATAAATGGCTTTCAGCAATTTGTAGCTGAGCTGCAAATTGCTGAAAGCCATTTGTCTGAGCAGTAAGGGACTTTCTACCAGCGAATACCTTTAGACAGTACTTAGACGAAACATGTGACCTGACCAGAGAATGCAAACTTTTCCACTCGACTGTTCACACCCTGGCATTGTAGAATCTGCACTTCTGCATCTTCATTTGTTTGTTTGTTTAGATGACTTGAAATGACAAACACGGCAAAACTGTAGGGGATGCTCCGTTTCTTACAGGAAAGCAAGAATGAATGCACAAGGATATGATTGAAGCAACTCCCTCTATAATAACATGTTATGTTCCCTAACATTTAATAACGTATAATTATCAGCCCTTGACAAAAGGTCTCCACTTGTTTCAGTGGGGCATGAGTTAGAGATAACTAACATAACCATGCTTTTGTTATCTGCACTTCAGTACGTGAGTGGTGTGAAGTGGGAGCACTGGAACGTTTTTGCCAGGGACGAGGAAGGACATTTTAGAACACTGGAGCATCACTGTGTTCGCCTGCTCCAAGATCATCTTTGGAAAATAAACTGGAAAGGCCAAAGCAGTTAATGATTTATTTTGTGTCTTAATATTTCGACTTTAAGTGCAGCACAAAACAAAGGATCCCGTTTAGAACCATCAAATGCATTTTCTTTCCTCAGAGACATTCTGATGATTTAGTGATGACCAACAAATGAGTGAATACTTCGTGCAAACAGGTCTTAATGAAACTCAACAAAAAAAGCTCTTAAGTTAGTGTCCGAATCCTTCTGTTTGTAAATACTACTGTATCATTGGGCTGATGGGAGAGAGGCCGGTCAGAAAGCTTTGAAGAGCTGGTTGGGGAGGTATCCCAGGTGAAGGAAGGAGGTCTGCGCTTCACGCTCCAGATTTGCCAGTTCCTGTACGGTGGGGGCCAGTACGTCAACATGTCCCTTATAGAGACCACCTGAAAAAAAAGAGAGACATTGTGTGAACAATTAGTGAATTGGTGATTACTTTTTCAAAATATTGAGAAGGAGGCTGAATCTCGGATCTGAATTAAACTGGACCTGGGGGTGTCACGATAACTTGATATATCTGATTAAAGCCGCTGATGGATTGGCTTAGTGATTACTTTGTTTTTTGAATTCTCAACAGGGAATCTGAAGGTGGTTGTAAATGTGCAGCAGTGTAAATATGGGCGAGTCTCCACAAGAGGGAGCCCTTAGTGTGAACTCGTGCAGAATTATGCAGAATTATGCTACAACTGTTTTGACGCAGCAGTGGCATTCAAATACAGCATTAGTGCACTCATTAGTGCCTTCTGTTATTTATGTAAAAATGTAAAGAAAGCAGCAGCATTGATCGGCAAAAATAAAAATAAGTTGGCCAACACTCAAATTTCATGTTGAATACAATTATGCACCCCCAGTATAAATGAATAGGACTGAATAGGCAGTTGACTCGGATGCCATAACTAACAGACAGACAAACACAGACACACACACACACACACACAGACACACACACACACAGACACAGACACAGACAGACAGACACATGGGCACACACACAGACACACACTTGTTGTGCAAAGTGGTGACATCATTATTCCTGCAGTAGTGTTAATGTTTACACTGTCAGTCAAAAGTTTGGGGACGCTGAGCTGGGCAGTTTGCAAAATGCTAAAATTTTACATAGAAGACTCTTTAGATGTTGGTTTACCACCGGACATTCTCTACTCGGGTTTCTAATATGTGCAAGAGCTGGTGTGGCTGCAAAGGCACTTATGAAGACAATCTAAGAAATATTGAAAAAAGGAAGCCAAGATGTCTCTAAATGGGCCGTGTGTGTTTTTACCTGTCCTTCAGGTCCTGAGCGATGATGAGGTGTTTGAGGTGGTAGTCGATGGCTCTCTCGTAGTCCTGCAGAAGTGTGTAGGTGTTGCCCAAGCTGTAACAGGCCTGAGCCTCCACCGCCCGGTCCCTCAGCTGCCGGGCCAACTGGAGGGTCCGTCTAGACAAAAACAAAAATAAATTACAACACAATTACCAGGTCAAAACGGTTAAAACTGCTGTACATTTACATTTACAGCATTTGACAGATGCTGTTATACACCGTGACGGGTGTTTTGTAGTCTACAAAGAAAACATGTTCCTCACACCGTTAAACCTAGACTTACAGTACTGTGCAAAAGTATCAGACAACTATGAAAACTGTTCAAAGCCAAGGCTGTGTCAACCTAATGGGATGTGGGGGTGCATGCAAGGACCCCGGCCACCAGGGGGCGCAGTGACCATGACTGCAAAGAGAATTTTAAAAGCAAACGATTAATATGCTCCAGTTAATTAAGGTTTTATGGATGTACCTACAGACAAGATTTGAGTGAACGCTGGTTTCTGTGGTTTAAGGGATCCAGTGAGAAAGCAAAATTTGAGGGCTCTGGCATGACCTTAACCCCTTCCTGACTAAAAGCTATATGAGACAAAGATGACTAACCCCACCATGAATCTGCTGGACTGATTTTTTTTTTTTTTTTTTTACCTCACCCTTACAGGCCTCTTACTGAAAGCAGAATCAAAAAACTGCCAGTCCACTTTCAAATTGTAACAAATTGTTAAAATAATGTTTTATAACAAAAAAAAAAACATCCAACTTGCTTGTAGTGCTCCGCAGCCACCTCGAACTGGCCCAGGAAGATGTAGGCGTTCCCCAGGTTACAGTAAGCTCGTCTCTCGGCCGCTCTGTCTCCGAACTCCTTAGCGATGAGGAGACGCTGTGAAAGCAAAACAAGTCATATGCACCATTACTGCACTGTTCTGGGATCAGCGCCCACAATACAATTTCCATCTTCAAGGACCTACATGAGAGACTGACAGTAAGATTGAACTGCTACTGCAACAGTCACACAATCCCCAATATTATTATTAATTTTAGATGACGATGATTAATATTATTAGTATTACTATTATTTCAGACAGTCTAAAGGGATACCTGTTCGTGAGCAAGCACAGCATTCTGAAAGTTCCCGAGTAGGTACTGCGTGTTGCCAAGGTTGCCATACGTTCGTCCCTGTGCCGCTCTGTCCCCCAACTCCTTTACGATGGACAGATTTGCTCTTTAGAAAAAGAAAAAAATATATACAAATAAATGGGATATGTAACATACTTATCAGTTATTGGTAGTCCAGTGATTCCTTCATTTAGACACAGACAAAATTCATCGGCCTAAGTGAGTCGGATCCAAGAGCATCCTTGTTTTAAAAACCCTCCAGTTCAGTTTAGGTACTTATTGCCGGATTCTGGGTAAAGAATAAACAGGCCTCAAACTGGGCAACATACATTTAACTGGAAATTTTCAGCATTTTGTCAGTCAAACCCTCATCTTTATTACAGCTTCCATCATTTTCCAGAGACTTGCCTTCAAATTAGCAGGGATATTTTCCCCTGCGCTCCTTGTAAACATCTCCATTACTTTATTCTTGGAAGTAGGCTGCATTCTGGTGCAGATGTTTCTTTTTTGTCTGTTTTTGTCTTTTTTTGCACAGTTTAAGAACTGTATTTTTCCCCCCAATTATTTCCATTTGACTTTCTTCTTCCTTATACGAGTTGATGGTTTTCTATCTAATCGCAGAAATCTCTCCTTTAGCCATTTTAGATGCACGTGAGAAACAAAAGTGTGTGGCAGCTGAGGTGTATGTGTGTAGCCGCTTATGTGAGTGTGTCTCTTTGAAGGGGAGCATAAAGAGGGAGCGTTCTGGGAGGAGCTTTGGTTGGAAGGACATGACTGGTTATGTTTAACATGGGAACAAAGCACTAGAGGAGTGGTCCATATTGACAAGAATGAAAAGAAGCACATTTAGGAGAGTCTGAAAGTCGTTGTCTGAACACTCCGCCTAAAACTGACAGCAGGGTGAACTAAAGTGAAGAAACTAAATACTGCTAGATTTTATTTGTGCTTCCTGCTTTATCCCTGTCACTGAAATAGCATTTGAATGGTTTTATTCACCCGAAACTTATAAATTTTATTTACATGACCAGTTTCCTTCCTCTTTTTTCCCTTAGGATAGAATATTTTTGTTGCTGTTCCTTTTAGACTGTTTATGTAAATAAGCTCTGTTCTAATTGGCTGCTCAACGTTGTGTTTCATTCAAAAAGTGTTCATTCAAACACTAACTGTACGAAAGGGGGAAGCTAAAACCACTGGTCGCTCAAATTGGTGTGTGTGTGTGTGTGTGTGTGTGTGTGTGTGTGTGTGTGTGTGTGTTAGTTTTTGTGACATCAGGTTGTTTTTTAAGCTAACTTTGCATATGTGGACCAATGAATTGAGCATTTTTGAAACCTAAAACATTATGTGATAGATCATTATATAAAGAAGCCGCATTGTTTGCGCTCCATGGGCCCTAAGACTGAGCTACATGAGCAGATAAAGGCTTTAATCACAAATGGACAAACCTTGAAGAACTTGTCTGGAGAGTTAGGAACATATTTGCTTTGGTGTACAGATCCTGTTTGCTTTATCTTTGGAGCTCTGCTACTTCCAGTGAATGAAAACAGACGACTTCTCACAAAGAAGCACAGACTCCCTCACACACTCACTCATAGTACTCTGTGGCTTTCTTCAGAGCGATGCGTGCCTCCTCAGGGAAGTCTCCCGGGTCTGTACCACTCCAGCATATGTTCTTCCCCTTGGCGTGGTACACATTCCCATAATTATACAGCGCTCGCGCCTGCCCCACCTTCCGTACCCCACACACACACACACGTACACACACAAACACACAAACGCTTCAGTCACAGGGAAAACAACCACTACTGATTACACATCTAAAATGCATCAACGCCTAGCACTTAAACTAAGTTTATAGGCGACTAAAATAGTCCTCTCGCATGCTGGATGTTTCAGAAAGGATTTAAAGAGAAGTCGTCCTGTGATACTTTTGCTAGTATGCTTTAATAACCCAAAGTAAAAAAAAAAAAAAAATCCACCTTGTCATGAAGCATTCTAGAAATGTCCAAGTGTCTCTGGCAGCATGCTGCGGCCTCGTCATATCGTCCCAGAACCTTCAGTGTGTTTCCGAGGTTGCCACTAGCTTTCGCTTCTCCCAGTTGATCCCCAATAGTCCTGAGAAAGAAAGTATATATTCTGATTCATTCTAACAGTAATGCACTGTTACACCATCAGAGAAGATATGACGGGTGAGATAAGGCTTGATGTAGCTTTACACTGGAACTATGGAGATTAAGCATGCAGGTGAGTAATAGAGGCCTATACACATGAATTATCAGGGTGTGAACTGCAGACCCAAGCCATACACGTGGCTCAAACGACGTAAGTTGTTTAAATAATCTCAAACAGAACTGTTCCTGCAGAGTTTCTCACAGGCCTGAAACAAAAAACTAAAAAACAAAAACAGCAGCTGATGGTATTTTAATCTGTAAGGATGTCCAAACTCATCTCATTTTACCTAATTGGGTATTAAAATGAGGCAAGTATGGCAAAAAAACAAGTTTTTATTGTTATTATTGCAGTTATTAAGTGCATTGTCATGCCATTTTAAAATTTAATTTCTTTACTGTACATGAAGCATTTAACCAAAGGAACACTAAAAGATACGCAGTTGTGCTTTATATTATTTGATTCCAATATACCGTATTTTGGATACTTTGGATAAATTTGTGAATAACACTGCGGGAAACATTATGTCGAAGACACACTGATATAAAAATATACAGAAAAAAATCTGATTTTAATATGCCTGTGACGCTGCTTTAGGAAATGAATCCCATAAAATTACATCTATTAATAACATCAACCAGATCCACAAACACAGAACCTGTAAGATTCTCTGAAATATGCAGAGCACAGGGTAGGATTATGAAGAGCAGAAACAGGTTACATTAACACAAGGCCTTCTCTTGCTGATGCTGTGGATCCCTCAGAGCCTCAAACTACTGAAGAACACAGAGAAGAGGAGCTGGAACACACTCCTCAGTCCCACCTGGTGAGTGTGAGGTCGTGGCGGTGGAACTCCAGCGCTTTAGTGTAGTCCTGCAGGTGGAAGTAGGCGTTTCCCAGCTGACTGTAGATGGCGCTGAGGATCTGGAGGTCCTCCGTGCCCACCTGGATGGCCGACTCGAAGAAAGAGACACCCGCTCGGTAATCGCCCACTTTACACAGGCGCTCGCCCTCCAGAGCCAGCTCCAGACACGAGGCCTCCATCCTGCAGGGGCCGAGAGAGACAGCAGGGGTCAGGTGGGGCTTCAGCAGGGTGGTACAGACTCAAATACAGGCCAATAACCCGCTGCACCACGTTTACAGACTCAGAATGCTTTATTAACAGCTTTAAAAATCAGTGTGCGTTTTCGCTGCTAGAGCCCGAGTAGGCGGATTATACAGTCCTGTACAAAAGTCTCAGGCACCTGTGCAAATTGTTTTAGGCCATTTTTCTCAGCGTGTGATAATTAATGTGTCTTTCTGCTACTAAAGTTAACATCAGAATAAATACAAACTAATAAGAAAGCACTAAAAAGGTACATTTGTTTTGTTTGTGTAAAAGTAGTTGATACTGTGTGAGCTGGTGAGGAGAACACAGGTTCGGTTCCAGATTCCTTCTCGGTTCCTCAAGCCGTTGTTTGGATTGTGAAACTCCATCAGCAGCTCCTGATTTAATTTAATGAAGGACTGATCGAGTCAAACCAGGTTTCTGATGGAACTACAGTAATACTGGACTTCCACAAGGAACTGATACACTGAACAGAACATCACCGTTTACTGTACAATTGTATTCATATTTATTCTTTTTAGTCTTATTTAGTATATTTAGTAATATTAAAGTGGAAAAAAAAAACCACACTGCTACTCAACAGTTTTTAAATATTATTTTTGCAGGTGCATAAGACTTTTGGTAATGTATCACGATTCTAAAGCACCTACTGAGTAGTTAGAGTTAGATTCGGTAACAGTACTCTGTATCAGCCCATACTTAAGAATCCAGTATAAGTGCGGGAGGGGGAAAATTCAGTGCAGCCCTGCTGAATATGTCACTTTTTTAAGAGCCATAATGGAAAATCCAGTACAAGCCATTGCTACTTTTGAAATAAACCCTAAAATTCTTAATGACATCATCTGTAACATAAATGACAATTGAGTTAAGAAGGTTGGGTAACCAGACGGTCATCAGATCATTAATAAATAAATAAATCAACACATAAAAACCAAATCAGCTCTGCAGCAGTTGTCATTCTATTTCAACCAAATTTTAATTCAATCTAAACTGACAAAAAAAAAACAGAAACCCAACCAAACCCTCATATGAATAGTTGGCTCTTGCCCTGTTCAGAAAAATACAAACATTTTACAGAACTGTAATAAACTCAACCCACAATAAACCCACAAACACATGCTTGTAGGACCTTCAGGCATGTATCACATATCTAAGTGTTCCTCCTCAAGCAGAGGCCTTTTAATGGTAAGACTGTCATCGTAACTTATTTAGTGACTGAATGTGAACTCAGCCGTTTTTGACCATTTGAGTGAATGGACTTTGGCAGGCAGACAACAATCACAGCCAGGAAAGAGAAAAAAAAACCTCGAACAAAATGTCTGGAAAGAGTCCAAATCTGACCGGTGAAAGAATGCAAACAGGGCTGTGCTGCACATCCGGAGTCCGGCTGCCAAAAAATGAGGAACCGGCTTTATTTACCAAAGACTTTCCCTTTCTTTTTTACAAGGCTTCTCTTTTTCTCACGTAGTTTCGTGCCTCACGTGCAGGCATGCAGGACACACACAAAAACACACACTCGCATGCAAGGCTTTCTTAATAACCAGAGCTGGGCTTATGGGCTGTTCTAGAACAGTGATGGGAATCTGAAGTGGGTGGCGTGAGATTTGCGGAGAGAATGCACTGTTCAATTCAAATCTGCAGAGAGGACTTATCTACACACACACGCAGGTCATACGTCATTTCGCCCTTTATCTCTCGGGCTGGCTGGAGTGTAACACGCAGGTCAAGCTTTTAATTTAAAAAAAGAACCACAAAGGCTTTGGAATACTAGTAAACACTTCATAAGTACCTGTAGCAACTACTAAAAATGCACCATAAATACCTGGAAGCAAACACTGGAAATGCAACATAAATACCTGTAGCATACACTGAAAATGCACTATTGAAAATACACCATAAATATCGGTAGCAAATACTGAAAATGCACCATAAATACCTGTAGCAAATACTGAAAATGCATCATAAATACATGTAGCAAAACTCAGCACCAACCCAACTGGCATCTCAAACTACAGTACTGTGCAAAAGTCTTAGCACCTATGCAAATATTTTGAAGCCATTTATATCAGCAGTGAGTTTCTTTCTGCCAGCAAAAACACAAGTGAACATTAGAATCCGAATCAGAAACAGAAAATGTTATTGATCCCGGTGGAAAATGCTTGAGGTAACTGCATGGACACACAGAGACAAGAACAATATAAATAAATCCAGTAAGAACCCTGCAGAATTACTAGTAACACAGATGGTGGTTAGGAGTCTGTTATTGCTGTTATAGAGATCAATAGATCAGTAATATTGATAAAAGTAGTGATACTGCACATGGTAAGACTATTGCACATAATGACAATGTTTTCATTCAAGAACAACAAAGGCTTTGGAATATTAGCAATGAAAATGTAGCATGAATATGGATCAAAACTCTGAGTGCTGTGCAAAAGTCTTTGCAAACTGTTTGATGTTGTTTAGATCAGTGGGTTTCTTTCCGCCAGCAAATACACAATTGAACATTAGAAGAAATGCAAATAAACAAGAAAACAGTAAAAAAGTATCAATATTTCTTTTATTCTAAAAAGCAATAGATATTTTGTGAGCTGGTTAGAAGAACACAGGTTTGGTCCCAGATTTCTGTTCGATGTCTCCAGTCGTTGCCTGGATTTATCAAATTCCATAATCAACACACCTAATTTAATCGAATGAAAACAGGTATTTGACGGAGCTATTTGAGGAAAGAGGTCTGGAAATGGTTAAGAGGACACATACTATATTTGTACTAATGGTTAAGAGAACACTATACATGAAACCACTATTTACTGTACTAATGTTATTTGTATTTATCGTAATATTAGTGTTTTAACATTAACTTAATGCTACTGCCCAGTAGTAAACAGCTTTTAAGCTGAATTCAGGCCTAAAACGTTTGCACAGTACTGTACTTTTTGTCTTTTATTAGGGCCTGACAATAAATTCAAAATAAGTTATGATACGATACAGTGGTCTCTTGATACAGTGTGCCCAATTATATGACTTCATATTGTAGTATTAATGTTAATGCAACATGTGCACAGTACACATGTATAATTTCAGCTTTGATATGATTTTGAATTTAATTTCAGTACAGTTTCTTTGTTATTTTGTATATTAAAAAGTGCCACAGAGCTACACAAAGGTTTCTTTATGAACTACACAGATCAGTTTGGCTAAGATAGATAAAAGATAAACAAACAAATTCAGAGATAAAAGGTTATTCATAAAACCAATGTGCATTCACGGGTCTTTAGTTGAGCACCAGAATTATATTGTATTTCTATGCAGCTTTATTTGAGGCTGCATTGACTCAATTCATTATTTAAAATCACAGTAAATACAACAGACCTTTAAACACATTTAAAAAAAAAACAATACTGATTACATCCCAATAAGCTGATGGCAAGTGTTTGTGGTTAGTTTGCCTTTATTAGCTTGAGGCTCACGCTGTGTGGAGTAAATAGACACACGTAGCACTTTACACCAAGTTGGAAAGAACAGTTTTGTCTTTATAAATAACAAATCAAATAAAGCACTACATGCAAATTAAGTGATGATGGATCTGCCAAAATGAAAATAAGTCGGATCTCATGGTCCCGGGAAAAGTCTGCCAGCTCAGACTGTGGATCCCTTCCGTGCCTTTCCTTTTTCTGGAATGTCAAACTGCACCGACTGGCTCGGATTTTCCTAATCACACAACGCCACACACACTGGGAGGGTAAAAGGTAGTGAGCGCTTCCTCCACGGCCCCATGTTTACCAGCTGCGGTTATCGCAAGGCCACTGGACAGCTCAGGACGAAGAGAGCAGAACACTAACCGCCAGTCCCATCATATCACTAACAGACACCCACACTGGCCATGATCACACTACCCACCCAGACAGAGCTGGACCGCCGAGGACCGCTGGAGCATCACCAGGAGTCGAACCCATGAAACGCTGTACCTTTGAAGGCACATTTATATCTGTGTATACATATAAACACCCACACATATTATATTTACACATATATATTCATTAGGGGTGTTAAAAAATCGAATTAATTGCAAGCTCTCTGATGAATTAATCTATATTAATCGCACACATTTTTTTTTTTACAGCAAAACTTTTTTAAACTGTTCATGTGCAGTAATGGTCACAATCAAAAACTGCTGAGGGAAACATATGCTGAGGGAAAAAAATGCTTCAGCAATAGGAATGATAGAACTAAGTCAATCTAAAAGGTGCCGTTTAAGACAATGTACAGAAAGCAGGGACGTCAGAAGCATTTGAATGTGGGGGGTCTGGAACGGGGGGTCTGGAACGGAGGGTCTGGAACGGGGGGTGGGTTGGGGGGGGCACGTGCTGCACGTGGTGTCTCGTCTGTCTCGAAACGAATGATTTTTTAAAGTTGCCCCTAATATAATAGCTCCTGTGTCCATGCATACAAGGCACCTCAAGCCTGGTGTCGGGCTGTTCTGGCTCGGACCCCCGGGTTTGTTCCTAAACGCCTTGCGTTGAGGTGATATTTTACACGTGATGTACTCCTATGAAAAATTCCTTATTGCATGAATTGCAGATAATGATACTCCTATCAAC
This sequence comes from Alestes dentex, assembly GCA_037576975.1. Taxonomy (NCBI): domain Eukaryota; kingdom Metazoa; phylum Chordata; class Actinopteri; order Characiformes; family Alestidae; genus Alestes; species Alestes dentex. Next base: position 3,761,893 of record JBBIGA010000132.1, on the reverse strand, counting down.
CGTTCCATCTTTCCTTTTTTAAAGTAAACTTTCCAATCACCGGGCCAAGCAGCGCGTTCTACATTTTACAGAGCGCCTGTGGCCAGAACGGGGCGGGGGCTCAAAGTCACGTGGTGCGATTAATCAGCGTAAATTTTCTGTATAAATAGTGTTTCTGTAATTAATTGATCGAAATTATCATGTTAATTCGACACACACACACACACACACACACACACACACATATACTGTACTGTGCAAAAGTCTTAGGCACCTGAGAAAATTGTGCTTAAAAGCTGTTTAGTGCTGGCCAGTGGTGTTGAGTTAGTGGTGTTAACACAAACATTACAACAAATACAAACAACATTAATACAGTAGGTGGTGGTTTTATGTATGGCAAAGTGTTTCTAGACCTCTTTCCTCATGGAAGCCCAGGTATTTGATTCGCTCCATCAAATACCTGGTTTGGCTCTTTTTACTTCAGTAGATTAAAACAGGTGTGTTGCTTATGGAATTGTATTAA
>JBBIGA010000132.1:3750219-3761291 GCA_037576975.1 Alestes dentex | reverse complement strand
TATATATACACATTATAAAATAAAAACAGACCTCAATAAATAGCTTATTTTACCAACAGCATTTTTACGACGACTGATTCATGTGACATATATCGGTCAATATATTATTATTTAATATAATTCTATATTTTAATATAATTCAGTATCAGTCGATATCATTAATCAATATCAACTGCATCGTTGGCAGATATCTTGTTTGACCAACTCTTAACTACTTGACAAAGCTCATAAAGGATTTAATTAACGTGCATTTTAAATAAGACGTGCTAGATTAGAGGCGAACATGCGAAGGGTATGAAACGGCCACTGCTTACTCTGGGAGTTTCCTTTACCTGTAACCCTGGGCGTGGGTTTGTATGGTGGAGGCGGGCTGGCCGTGTGTGTGTGTCCTGCTGGTGCTGGGGGCTCTTTGGGGCTGTTGAGTTCAGTGCGGGTGAATCTCTCCACCACGGCGCTGTGCTGCGTGTAGCACTCTTTGCAGCAGCGTTCCTTCTTCCCACCGTACTTAGTCATCACAAAATTATTACTGCAATAATAGCAGAAGATTCGACCGCACAACCTAACGCACAAACACACACCCAAATTAGACAGGTGACATTATAAATTAGGTTAAAAAACTAGCATTTTCACTTGCACAAGTTTGTGAGCAGTTGCGTCAAAGATCAACAAACCAAAATTGTAAGGCATGTCTTCTATTATTTGTTAACCAAACATGCTTTAAAAGTACTCATAAAGGGCTGCTCGTTGGTATGTCGAGATTTCTAAATGAGCCAAAAACAACAAGAAGCCATACATGGATCTGCAGCATTTGATTTTTCCTTTTCGAATGGTCTTTAAAAAGTTACTAACTTCAGTTACTTGCTACTACAGTCTAACAGTGGATGCAGCACCTCGAAATCTGAGATATGCACTGCGGTAGAGTTTTAGTTTCATTTCAGTTCAATAAAAGTAACTGAGCCAGGCACTGTGGGCGTCAGTGCTGAATGAAATGGTGTTTGTTTATATTGAGTGGTCACCTGCAGTGATGCCGGCGGAGCCACCATGTGAACTGACTGTTGCAGTCAAGGCAGTGTGTGGCCTCTCTGTCCAGCAGCCACCACTGCTCCGCTGCCCTCAGCTTCTGCTCAAACTCCAGAGCGTCCGACTTCTGCCACAGAGCGTCCTTATCCCTGCAGGAGTGTGAGAGCGAGGAAAATAAAGAGATGACGATAATGACAACTCTGATCAGTATATGGCAACACTTGTACACAAAACAATTGCGGTAACACATTTTTTACGTAATATATTAACACAATAATTACGTCAATACTAACATTATGTGATGTCTACACATAAAAGACACAAAACCACACTTCAGAAACACACATGCAGTTGTAGCCATTTTTATTTAGCACATTTAGAATGCCCCTAAAGTGACCAGTTTTTCTTACATCATTTCTGACAGAGGAGTACATTTATTGTCACTCTCCTGCCTCATTTGTTTAGAGACCAAAATGTCCTAGCTTGTGTTTTGTTAACTCGGCAGCTGGTGGCTTAGTGGTCAGGGAGTTGCCCCTGTGATCAGGTCGTGGGTTTGAATCCCAGGACTGCTAGTGGCATCACTGAGGTACCCTTGTGCAAGGTACCGTCCCCTCGTTGGTGGCAGCTCCCTGCTTCACTTGATGAATGGGTTAAACACAGAGAATAGATTTCACATTGTTCACACTGTGTGCTGTGTTTTATGTAACTACTTAAACTATTTCCACACAATTTTGAGATTGCTATGAATTTTGACGTGATTGATATGGGTCGTTTTCCTGACGACCTCCAGAGGGGGTCTGAGTGACTGGATTAAAATGTGTCTCCAACACACTTTATATTTAAATCTGTTTAAATCTGTCTTCAACCATTTAATCTGTCTTCAACATGACTGGATCGCCCCAGACACAAGTTAATGTCAGGTATGAACAGGGCAGTTCCATCAATCCAGACATCACTGAGGAACTTTAAACAGCTAAATGCCCATCCTAATGACCTTTAAGATTAATTCTAAAAGTGTCTTGCAACAAACCTGCAAACTCTGTAGATATAAATGAAATATTGTTGTTTTGTCTTTATTTATGTACAGAATAATTGCCAAGCTTCAGTGCTTTAAGTGTTTTCCTTTTTAGCTCATTAACAAGCCTTTCATGTGTTGAACTGAATGTGTTAAAATAGTGAATTAATTCTATGCTGCGCTGTGCCCGGGTGTTTATGCTCCCCAGTGTGTAAGAAAGAGTGAAAGGAATACTGATAAGAAAACATTGCAGAAACCAAATACAGGGGATCCTCGAGTGAGGGAGTTTTCGTTTTCTGTTTTCTGTGGCTTTGTTGTGTTTTTATGATTTTTCTGTGTTAGGGTCGGTAAGTGACTTAGATTAGGGTGTGTTTTGACTAACACCAATATTCAGGTTACATCACTGTCGAAGGGAGTCGAGGACCCCCTGTAAACAGACCAGAAGATCCTGGACATGATGATCAGTGGGACAGTGGGTCAGTGGATCTGCTGGAGGTGAGTGAATTTACTTGATGAGCTCGATGAGCCGTTCCTCCAGGGTACTCTTGGTGTGGCCAAGGTCATCGATCTCTGCAGCCATTTTTAATTGCTGAGACTGAGCCTCAGACTGAACCTTCTCCAGCTTCTCCTTCAGTTCCTCGTGCTCCTTCTTCACTACTGCCAGAGCCTCCTCAGCACTGTGGGTCAGACAGAGAGGGGAGAGAGAGAAAATGTGCAAGAGAGAAAGAGTCAAAAATAATAGAATAACGAGGAAGATGCAGAGAGGGGTGTATGTGTGTGTGAGAGAGAAAGATAGCGAGATGAAGGAGGAAACAAAAAATGATGTGCAAGAGAAGGAATGCTATAAAATAAATGCAAAAATAAAAAGAGTGGGAGATGGAAAGGCCAGGGCAAAAAGAGAATGTTAAAGGGTCAGTGTTAGATGTTTAGAAAGAGAAGAATAAATAGGGAGCTGCAGAAAGAGAGAGAAAAGAGACAGAGAGGGAAGCAAAGAGAAAGACTGCACTATAGAAAAAATGTGTGAGCATCTCACATAATAAGAATAACAAAAATCACTTTCAATAAAACCTCCATCCATCAGTATGCAGAAACTGTAAGTGCAACACAGACGAAGAGTGTGTGTGTGTGTGTGTGTGTCTCATTTCTGCTATAAAATGTTCAATCTCTTTAATCAAACTATTGAAGTGAGACTGATGAGACAGTTCACAAACAGTCATTATTATGTCCTGTTTGGAACCTCATTATCAGTGTCCCGCTGTGAGCGGAAATCTTGCTTTAATTAGACCCAATTTCAGCCATTAGTGGAGAGCTAGCTGGAAAGTTAGCCTTAAGCTATGCTATCCCCCATTCCTGCTCTGTTTTATTCATTTTGCTCTCAGTCTGTTTCCGTTTGATCATGTCTGAGGCTTTGGAGGAGACCTTAGGGGGAGAGGGATAGAGAACGCATTTGTGTGTTTGTGTGTGTGTGTGTGTGTGTGTGTTTGTGTGTGTGTGTGTCTGTGTTTGTGTGTATGTGCGTGTGTGTGTGTGTGTGTGTGTGTGTGTCTGTGTGTGTGTGTGACCTTGTCAGACTTTCTCTCAGCTCCTGTATTTCATTCTCTCCCTGGCGAATCAGGCTCTCGGTCTTGGTGATGTGAGAATCTTTCTCCTCCATCAGATGAGAGTAGTCTGAATTCACACCCTGCAAAAAAGCGGCTCAAATTGAAGGGTGGTCTGCCTTCAGCACTTTCTACACATCCTTGCTTTGATTATACTTTAACAACATATGTTGATGATGGTTAAAACATAAGAAGATATGAATATGTACTTCAGCTATTCATGTATCGTCCTTGGCATTAAGAGCAGGCTGTGCCCAAATAATGACTTTTTCTTTCATAATCTGTTGGTAAAAGTACACATTGAACCAGTTTTTGGTCTTCAAGATCAATTTGGTCTTAAATCAAATATTTATATACTGCAAAATGCCAAAACGCCACACATATATCTGTATTAGAAACATTCTGAAAAGCTAGATGGACTGCGTAACTCAGGCCACAGGTTTTCTTCTAGACATTACATGAACTTGTTTAGCCTCAAAATGGATAATAGTAATTTTCACATTGCATTTTCCCTATCAGATGACAACACAAATAATGTTCATTGCAATAACATCTCTTGATTTGTCTACAGCACTCCTGTCTTACTCGAATGGCTATTTAGAGTGCCACAAATTATTAGCTTCCAATGGGGAGAACAATAAGAGTGATTGTGTTCTGTTTTACAAAGCTCTCAAACCTCAGAAAGGATTATAATGGAATAAATACACGATTATTTAGCAGACACATCTGCTAATGACAGCTCAATCATTCCCTAGTATCCCTGTCTCCTGGCTTTTCCTGGATCAGTTTTCATTTTGCAGTCTAAGGATGGGTCATAAGATAAAAGATAGTTGTTCAGCTTTTTTGAGAGACTCTACATAAACTCATTGCTACAATATACAAATACTTATTTTGGTAAGATGAACTAACAAAGTGTTCATAATCGGCACTTTGGATGCAGAATTATTTCCAAGTTGACAAAAATATTTCCAAGATAATAGCTTGATATTGGGCACCTTAATATTACTGTATAAAAGATCTCATGACTACAAAATAATAAAATGAAAAAAAAAACAAAAAATGGATGGGATGGGAGTTTAGATAGTAGTATGTTCTACCGAATGGAAGTGAAATATCTACAAACCTCTAAATCGGAGATTTTGGTTTCCAGACTGGATGTCTTCTCTCTCTCTGTCTTCAGGTGAGCTTTTAAGCTCTCAAGTTCCTCATTCAAGCTCTGGGCAGAGGAACACAAACAAAAGCGATACATTTCTTTCAAAAATATGTCTATAGGCATCCTGAAAAATGGAATCCAACTCTGAATTGTAGATAGAATTAAACTGTTCTTTAATGTATGTATTTCTTGGTTTGTATAGCAAAAATGCTGAAAGATGTTTTTGAAGAAATCATTTTGACTCAAGAAATTTCAGTAAATGCGGGCACATGGTGCAAGAAGGACACTCTTTACCTTTGTCTGATTCTGGTGTGCCATGTTCTCTGTGCTCATCTGAAACCTCACAGCTGTCGTTTCCTCCCGTGCTGCCTCCCTTTCACTCTCGGCTTTGTCCAGCAGTTCTTTCAGCTCCAGTACCGTTTCTGGAAGCTTCTCCATCTGCTGGAGCTCCTCTTGCAGGCTGGAGTTCTCCTGCCGCAGCGCCACCATGCTGGCGTTCAGCCGCTCCGTCTCCCGCTCGCCTTGATCCTCCAGCTCCTGGATCCGGCTGGCCTCGGATGTCCATCGCTCCCGAGCCTCCTCGCGCTCCGCAGTCAGCCGGCAAATGGTCATTCCCAGCTCCGCCATCTCAGTGTTGGCTCTGTGGAGGCCCTCTTTGGTCTCAGCAATTTCCAGCACCAATCTCTCATTTTGGACTTTGAGCTCAGATATTTCTTTCTGGGCTGCAGCTAAGATGGCCTCTGTTTTGGTCCGCATGGACCTTTCTGTGTCCAGTTTTGATGACATCCCCTCCACATGTTCTTTGGACTGCAGAAGTTCGCTTACATGGGTTCGATTCTGCTCCTCAGCTTGTCTCTTGAGCTGTTCTGTCAAGGTCTGTAGGTCTTCACAAGATGCCTCTTTGACTTCAAGCCTGGCCTGGATCTTTCCCTTCTCTTCAGTGACACTGTGAAGTCTGGCCTTCAAGTTCACCACCTCTTCTTGGAGCCTGGACACCTCCTTCACATTCAGTCCCAACTGTTCCTCCAGCAGGGACACTTTTGAAGCCATCTCTTTGGTTTCCTTTGCCTGGGAGGCACTCGTCTCTTTCTGGGCCTTCTCCACTGCTTTCCTCTGTACCTCCAGGCTGTCCATAATCTCCTTCTGCCTCACAAAGGCCCTCTCTGCCTCAGCCTTTTCAGCCTCTAGTTCTCTTTCCCGGACTTCCAGCTCTTCCACTCTTGTCTGGAGTTGCTCACACAGCCTCTCCCGATCCTCCAGCTGAGAGTCTCTGTCCTTCAGCTGCAAGGTAAGATTTGATTCGTTGCGCTTTGAGGCCCCAAGGCTCTTCTCGAGATCCGTGATCTGGCCGTTAATATTACGCAGCTCCTCCTGCATGGCTGTCAGGGCAGCTGTGACAGTGCCATGCTCTTCCCTGAGGTCCTTGTTCTCCTGCTCTAGTTTGCGGACTAGACCCTGGGACTCCTCAACCTGCAAGTTTGCCTTTTGGAGCTTCTCATCCAGGTCACGGTTCTCCTCACGTAACCGCTGCTCCCTTTCATCTACTGTCACTTTAGCATCCTTGAGCTGCCCTTTGAGCTGTTTTTCAGACGCTCTCAGCCCAGCCAGCTCACTCTCTAATGCAGACTTGCTCTCTGCCAGCTCCTTCCTAGACTCCTCATTTCTCTTGACCGTTTGCACAAGCTTGTTGTTCACCTCCATTAGGTTGGTGCACTGCTCCTTGTATTCTTCAATCTTTTTGCCCTGGTCTTTCATACTGGACTCAAGTTCTATCACATTCCCACTCAGGCTCTGTCTCTCTCCTTTCAGCCTCTCAGTTTCCCCCTCTAGGTGTTTTATCCTCTTGGCATTGGAGAGAAGTTCAGTCTCTCTTGTCCTGAGCTGTGCTGTTAAGCTTTGGAGCTTTCCTTCCAGACCTTCTTTCAGAGAGCTCAATTTCTTCTGAAGTTCTTCTCTCTCCTCCATCGTCCTCTTCTTCTCTTCTGCAGTCTGCTTCTCCATTGTCTCCAGAGAGCACTGAAGGTCTTGTAGCTGTTTCTGAAGGTTGCTGGCTTCCTTTTCTCTCACTGCTAATGCTCCCTGGAGTTTATCCACCGCATTTCGTTGGTCTTCTGCTTGTTTCTTCAGTCTTTCACCCTTCTCTGTTAAATCAGCTATTTTAATCTCTCCATCCTTCAGGGCTTGCTCTTTCGTTCTCAGGTCCTCAGCCAGTCGTTCGGCCTGTATCCTCCGCTCCTCTGCGTCCGATGTTGCTTCCATCCTCCCCTTCTCAGCTTCCTTCAGTCCATCCAGAAGCTCATGGATCTTCTGGGCTGAGTCAAAATGGCTGGCTGCCCTTTGCCCTTTCTCCTCAAGCACGCCGTCCAACTTATCCATCAACTCCTCGTTCTTTCTCTCTGCGGCAGCCAGTTTACCTTGAAGCTCCAGATGTGCAGCCTCTCTGACGCTTTCTCTTGCTCTCAGGACATCCAGCTCTTGGGCCAGGATCCGTTCCCTCTCACTCAGTGCCTCCAGCTTGATTTGGAGCTCTTGGTGGTTGGCCTGGGCTGCTAATGAGACGTCCAGTTGCCTCTGGAGTTCGCTCACCACTTCACGGAGCTCCGTGGCCTCTCCACCAAGCTGCTGGAGGCGGCCAACAAGCTCTCGTTGCTTCAGTTCTGACTGATCCAGCTCCAGACGCAACTCATCCACAGCACTACTAGTGGAGTCAGACAGCGGCTCGGTAAGGTCGGCCAACAGGCCCTGTCCAAAGTCGGGACTGCAAGGCAACTCAGGGGCCTGCTATAAGATTGATAGCAGAGAGGAGAGAGATTTTAGTTGGACAGGACCAAGGACCACGGCTGACGTGGCTACTTCTCCCACCTCAGAGGTGTGTAGTAACAAGTTTAGTCAGTTACTCCAGTAAATATTTCATATATATTTATGATGTATATATATATTTTACCCACTCATACATTTCATTTCATTCTACAGGGGGCAGTCTCCCTGGAGCAGCCTGAGGTTAAGAGTCTTGCTCAGGAACCCAGTGGTGGTCTGCTGAAGGTAGGATTCGAACCCATGACCTCTTGGTCCAGATGCAAGTATCCTACCCTATAGGCCACCACCACCACTCACATTCTGTCATGTGCATTTAGATACTAATTTCATTTTTAGGTTTACTACAAATTATTTTTATTTAATGACATGTATTTATCACTTTTAGTGTAGTATATGTAGTAGCCAACTCCACCTGCCAGTGAAGTCTCACTGTTACATGATGCAACCAAACTGTGAGAGTGAATGCAAGCATGTGTGTCCTCTGAGACGTGTGAACCACAAACCACAAGAGCGAGGCCTATTATGCTTTTTTAGACTCCTGACATCAGATGGAGTTGTCATGTTAGTAACAGCACATGTAATGTACTGTAATTAGTCTTAATTCAGAAAGGTACTTTGAGTCTTTTTTTTAAACTAAAGTTACAGTTTCACTTCAGTATGGGTTAAGGCTTCTCTGCCTGTTTTTCTATTTTGGACTTTTTCTCGATCTCAATGTTGTCCCCATTTGTAAGGTTTTTTTTTTTTTTAGCTTACTATCACAAGTGGGTATTTGATTGAGCTGGACGAAGAAGGACCTAAAAACAAATCTACGAGCAAGTCAGGAGAGAGCCTTATGCTGGGATCAGCTTTTGGTAAATACTGCCATCTGCTGGATTAGGAGCATGACTTGAGTGAACATGTGACATGATAGAAGCCAAAAAAAATAAGAACTAATGAAAACAAGCCAGAAAATAAGAACTAATTAATAAATTAAAAGCAGTAATATAATACACAAAGCCAAATTCTTTTTGTAATATCCTTCCACTTATTAATATTGTCATTTCTGTGTGAAGGTTTGATTATCAGTTTACACTTTGAGTCCTGTTTGGGACTTATCACCTGGGAGTATGTGCTGGCCAGGCTGTTAATGCTGGAGCTGCGGCTGGGTGGCTTCCACATGTGACTGGGAGAGTTAGTCATACCCAGAGTCCTCCTGTAGCACAGTTCAGAGCATTAGCAATTAAATGACAAGCACTCAGGAGTTTCACCAGCATAAATACTGCATATGACTAGAAACCTACTAACAACCCAACACATTACACATATTTACACTGATTTACTTATTTACTCAAATACTTATTTACTTATTTACTCAAATGCATCCCGCACATTCTTCTTCTAATCATCCTGTAGCAACAATCAGGGCAAAATTTTGAACAAAACAAAATAAGACAATGCTTTCATAAAAAGGAAACGCAGAGGTTGTTTCCTCTACAGATTACCTTGCAAAAGTGGGCCAGGCTGAGTCGAGGTCATGGCCTCGGGATGCCAGATCAAACTGGACCTCGTTGAGCTCATAGAGATAATTAATAATGTCCACACTGAGATGAGGCTTTAGGAAGGGACTCCGGGAATAATACCAGTCACTACGGAAAAAACAGAAATGATGGGTACAACATTCCTTAAAAGACTCTTTGACCTGTGGCCTTTTAATAGTAGCGGTTTATGTGGTGTAGTGGATAACGCCAAAGACTTGGGTTCCCTGAAAGTCCTTGCATAAGACTACAAACACTACATTCACCATTATCTGTAACGTGATTAAAAAATGTCACTCTGGATAAGAGCATCTGCCAAATGCATATATGCGAGTAATATAATGTTAATGTACTTTGCATTACTCGCATATATGCATTTGGCAGATGCTCTTATCCAGAGTGACAATTTTTAATCCTTGGAAATCTCTGATGTATTCCGAAAAATTCTGGCAAAACTGCAAGTAAGCACATGCTTTTGTAAACAGAAGGGAAGACGAAAAGAAGATTAAAGCAGTATTTCTTAAAATAAACCGATAAACTGATCCCATGACTGTTAGTGAGGTTCTGAGGTTCCCTTGATTAAGGTACCGTCCCCACACACTGCACCCTGTGGAGCACGCTGTGTTCCTGGCTGCCCGCTGCTTCACTTGGTGAATGGATTAAAAGGAAGAATTTCATGCTGTTCACACTGTGCTGGTGTGTGTTTATGTGTCTTTACACCTTACACACCTTATAAGCAAGACACCTGGGACATAGCAGAATTAAACTCATTATATTTATGCCCCTATATATATACAACACTTAAGCAAGTGTCCATGACTCCACTTCTGGGAGGTCAGTTTGCAGCACCGTTTGATAGCTCCACACTCAAACACACTCACTGGCAATCAACAGACGATTTAAACAAGGTGTGTTCGAGCAGCAAAAACACAGACCTGTGCTGGACCTCAACACACACACCTAGTCTTCAAACAAACAGCACGAAAAGGGCAGCTTCCACTAAAAGTGCCTACTCAAACAAAAGCACTGAACCAAAAAAGAGAAGTGCAACCAAATAACAGAAGAAAACCTTTCAAATTAAATTAATGACAGCGATGGCTAGAGCAAGCGGAACATGGAACAATGGAATGAAGAATAAGTGATGTTCACTTCACAAGAATCGAAGCTTTTTGGTCTACATACGGACTAATGCACACAGCTGATGACGCACAGGAGCATCACTGACACTAAAATTCCTTTTTTTATGCTGAATGTCTTTTTTTAATTGCTCCAGGGTCGTGACCATCATGACATGGCACCATGAGTGACATGTTCTAAGAGAGTTCTTGTGGTTTAACAACATACATAATTTTAATAATTCAAGGTCAGTAGCTAGAAAATAAGTCATTAGTTTAGCGGTTACTTATTTGGGTCAACAGGCCGTGTAGCACCATGGGACTACGAATATATGAAAATATATTTCTCTGGTGTCTTGTGTGGCATTGACCCTTTTCATTCTTTGTTTGGAGCCCTCACAAACTGAGCTAGTGCAAAACCCAAACCAAAGCACTGCTCTGAAACCACACTTATTGTAAAGACACATGCAACAGGTTTATGAGAACACTTTCTTTAATAGAAATCTCCTCCAAAAGCGACAGTGAAACTGCAGTGTGTTTACCTGGTTGTCCTCTGGTTCATGAGGCACTGCTGAAGTGTGTCCCCCAGCCGCTGGTGCACCAGAGAGTAACGAATAAATGCTCGGCCTTTCCCCAGTGATGTCTTAAGCTGGCCAGGCAAAACAGAGAGAGAGAGAAAAAACATTAGCAGATCATCAAAAAACTAGAAATTCTCTTACATTGTTAGCTACCCAAATGCATATTTTATTCTCATAGATCTACATACGGTACAAAGCAATGGAGAGAGTGGAAAAGAGGTGAAGAAGCGTGTGCAAGCAGGTTGGAATGGGTGGAGAAAAG
>JBBIGA010000132.1:3700272-3711237 GCA_037576975.1 Alestes dentex | reverse complement strand
ACAGGGACAGTCTTACAGTCATTAGTTACAGAGACAGTCTTACAGTCATTAGTTACAGAGACACTCTTACAGTCATTAGTTACAGGGACACTCTTACAGTCATTAGTTACAGGGACAGTCTTATAGTCATTAGTTACAGGAACAGTCCCCCTGGAGACACCGAGTTGAACCTGCAACTTTGTGGTCATCAGGTTCACAGGGAAGTCTTATACCCACTAGACTACTACCACCCGTGAACTGCCCTTACCTTCCATTTTAATATCAGGGAGCACGTTCAAACCTGAACTTAACTTATTGTAAGATGAGCTCTACTTTGTACTCTGTTATGGATATTAGCAGTGTTTGCACTGAACCTTTTTGCATATATACACTGAACATACACACAGTTTACTTCCTGCACATCTCAATATTTATCTGCTGCTTTCTACCTCAATATATATCTGCTGCTTGTCCTCCTAAATGTTTGTTGCACTGATACTTGTTGCACTGTCTTGTTTTACTTTTTGTCTCCATGTCGTATGTTGTGGGTACCAAAACTCTCGCTCTTGTTTACTCACTGTCACACAAACAAACAGAAAAGCTCCTCCTGACTGCTCACCCGTTTGTCGATGTCTCCGTGCTGCAGCTGGACGAATCGGGCGCTGATGGCTGCGATGTAGCTCTGCTGATTGGAGAAGGCCACCCGTCCTGCCCCCTTCGGGTACTTCAGCTCGGGGTCAGTATCGATCCCCGCGTAGCACACGCCACCGTACAGACGGTCCATGATCATAGCCAACTCAACTGGAAAACAAACGGACATTAAAATTTTTAGTCAAAGAGTTTAGTGCTGTTCCTGCTTAAGAACCCACTGTCACACTCTCCATGAGCTAAATCAGATGTGTTGAAGCAGGCAAGGCTTTTGAAAAGCATGAAATATTTGTCCGAACTTTGTTTTTTTTTATACTAGAATTGGGTTCTGATGTTTTATGGTAGGTATTGAATCAGGAGGCACTTTGGGTGATGATGAGTCTGGGTCAGTTTTGGATCTAAGTTTTTGAGCTGGGGTCAGTTTTCAGACTCAAAAGAGTACAACTTGGACAGAAAATTCTCAGGTTGTGTTCGGGTTCATAGTTTCAGTAAAGCTCAGACGCTGAGGTACTCCAGGAATGTTAACCAAGGCTAGCTAACAGGCTAACTATAAGACAAGGTGTGCAGGATGTTACATCATTCCAAACACAAACAGCAAGTACTTTAGTCTGGGACAAAACTGTAAAGGTAATGGTGACTCCGCTCCGCTGTAAAATCAGGAAAGTGTAAGTAAGTAGTCATTTGTCATACATGAACACACCATAGCACATTCTTTCTCTGTATTTTAACCCATTCACCAAGTGAAGCAGCAGGCAGCCAGGAAGATAGCGTCCGGGGAGCAGAGTGTGGGGACGGTATCTTGCCCAAAGGTCCCTCAGTGGTGCTGCTGGCAGTCCTGGGATTCAAACCCACGGCCTTCTGATCACAGCGGCAGCTCCCTAACCACTAGACCGCCAGCTGCCCTAACAGGAAAAGTTCTTAGCAGGTCTTGATGTTACCTGCTCTTAGAGGGCGTGGCACTCCTCCCACAAAGATGGTCTTGCGGGGATCCAGAGGCTGGGAGCCGTCCATCACAAAGTCACTGTCACTCAGGTTCCAGGGACGAATCTGAACCTGAGTAACACAACAACAGACACGCTGACTCAAAAGAACACATCCATTGGCTAAAGGCATTTAACTAGAGGACAAGATTGAATTACATTTTGTATTATTCATGTCTATAGTGTAAGATGGAGAACTGGGCCCCAGTGCAGGCAAAAAATTAATGAACGCCAGCCCCTTTTGACCTAATCTTTTGTTAGGTCTCAAACAGGCCTTACCACTCCACCCACAGGCATCTAATGTTAGTGTAACATGTAAACTAAACTGCTTATTTAAGATTTTTGAGTTCTAAATAATGGCTGTGTTGCAGACGGCGAAGGATCTGTTTGAAAATAGTCACCATGAATGAGATACATCATGAAAAAGACATGCCAAATAGACATGGGGGCTGTGTGCATAGTGTTGAGAGAAGCTATCTGCTCTGTTAGGAAATTAGATCTTTCAAAGAGGCCTGGGTGTACAGTTGTGTCAGTATCTCTAAGAGGAGCTCAGTAAATATTTTAGTGGGGTTGTCTGCAGGGTCCCAGGCCATTGTTCCCCGCCGCCGCCTCTGAACTTGGATTAGAACACTAAGATTGCTAAGCAATAATGTAGAGAAGTACGAAGTGTCGAAATAAGACCAATAACAAGTTGTGGGAATCACTAGAAGCCCCACAATACAAATATTAACACTAAACTTGAGCCACTATTGAATCGTTTGTGATATTTGAGAAAGAACCTTTCTCTCTCTTGATTATATACGATACTTTACTCATGTACCTTCAGTTTTCACTGAAACATAATTTGTGAAACAGAAAAGGCACTTGGTACGGATTTTTATTATCTTACAAATCTACCAAAAGTATCAAGACATAGTAACAATATTAATAACTAAAAAATGTGAACCACATAAACATATAAAGAGATATTTTTCACTGATTTGATTGACCATGTGTGTTGACCCTTGGAGGGATGGTTATTTAAAAAAAACACTGGTGTGGATGAAACCTTTCTATCAAAATGTGGTGGGGACAAAATTTCCCTGGACAAAAAGTGGTAGGGACATGTCGCCAGTGGACCCAGTGTAAATGGTGCCTGGTTTTACTCCAGTAATCTATGAGAAATGACTGTTGTAGCTTCATTTGTATGTGTGGGTCATTGTATGCTGTAGATGAGTCCAGGTGTTCCCGGTTAAGGATGTCTCTCACACAGACAGGCTCCCGGTGCTTTACTTGTTTTCCCGTGTGGTTGTTTGATGGACTCACCGGTTTGTCTTTGATGGTGGGGCTGGACACACACAGATAGAGCTTTCCATCCTCCTCCAGACAGGCCTCAATCAGCGCCTGCACCGAGCTCTCCTCTTGGAACAGCAAAAAAGCATAACCTTCGCAACAGAACAAAGAAACTGACCTTCAGAAGCTGTAACCCTTCAATTTGATGTATAGAAACAGAGACCGAGGATACATGGCCTGCATTCTGCACATGTATCTGAAAGGATTTTACATTTCTTTAAGCACCTTCACTGAATCTTCCACATCATTACAGTTACCAGTACACATTTTAGCATGCATGTATATTTGTAAGTAAGTAAGTAAGTACATCTTATTTCTATGGCGCTTTAAAACAACCCCAGTTGACCAAAGTGCTTTACATTTAGTGCATAGATGAACATTTTAAAAAACAAAATCGAATACAATCAGAGTTAAAAGCCATCTAACATGCCGAAGGCTGTTCCAGAGTTTCGGACCTGCAATCAAAAAAAAACCCTGTCCCCTTTAGTTTTGGAGTGTGAAGGATTGAGAGATATTTGTAAATGAACATATACCTGTACTGTGTATATCATACATCATAAATTATATGCAAACAATCACATGCAAATGTCAACCAAATTTTTTTTACTAAAAGTTCAGCGCAGATTTTGACTTTTACTATCATTTGTAAAGAGCATGAATATTTGTAGATCTTTATTTTGTTTGTCCTGCAAAGTACAATCGTGAACATCCAATATATTAAATGGAATTTACTTCACACTTCAGCTGCAAAACGTATCAGTCATAACACATTACTGATATCATTTCTGCTCTAAATGTGTACACAAGCCCACACAGAAAGCTTCGGTTCCCTATTCTGATCCACTTTACAATGGCCAGCTCAAACATAAATACACATCAACTATTCTGGAGCAGATCTGAGTGAATTAAAGGAGTTTCTGTACTGCAGATGAAAGGTTAGGTAAGAGAGGGTTAAAGCACTGCACAAGGTTTGTTTTTGGGGGTGATGTATGAGTACCTTTTGGGGGGAAATAAGATTTGCTCTCTGCTTTGTGTGGCCAATCAACCACCAGGTGTCCAAAACGCCGGAAACTGGATGTAATCTCATCTTCATGTGCAGAGAGAGAGAGAGAGAGAGAGAGAGAAATAAAGAGAGCAAAAGAAAATAAAGAGTAAATAATAATGGCCTGACTTAGAACAGAGTGAGAGGTTTGAGGTTACAATGTTTGTAATAGCTCAAGGCAGGATCTCCTAGAAACAAACCATGAACAAAAAAGGAAAGATCTCAGCTCACCTTCATCTATGTCCGGGGGCAGCCCACCCACAAACACTTTACGAGAAAACCTCTCGATCCGCTCCCCGTTCTGATGTGGGTAGTTGGGAGATCCCAGAACCCCCGGGACACCCTGGTTGCCGTGCCCGTCATCAAGGAGACTGTCATCGAGGGGAAACAGGGAAGAACGACCTGTAGAAGAGAGAAAAAAAGAAAGAATTACAGGTGAGGTAGCAAAAACAGACCGTGGTTCTTGAATATTCTGGCCAACAGCGTGTGTCTATTTAAATATAGGCTATATACACACATTAATACACATACATAACATACACGTGTATATATATATGTATGTGTGTGTGTGTGTGTGTGTGTGTCCGTGGTCCTGTCCACACCTGGCTTTAATGGGTTAACATGCATCTCGAGTGATCCGATCACAGGTGGACAGCTCAGGTACAGGTGTCAGAGCAAGACACATTGAGATCCAATCCCTCAGAGCACATTCAGAGACGATCTGGGCCCCAAATGGTCACTTTCTTTTAGCAGTGTGTACACTAATGTCCCGGGCCATACTGAAGGACCACACACTCAACTGACAGGATCTTCCTAAGTACGTACTCACGCAACACTGTCGAACTAAATACCTTTTCATATCATATGAAATATTTTAATTTCTGGCAGACTAGGCATGGGACATGCATTGCTGGTTAAAAACAACACACTCTGTCATTGCAAAGGGAATTTGATGTATGTGTTCACACATACATATGATGTATGTGTTCATTTGCATTTGAGGGATCACTTGAGGCTGGAGACGCACTTTAATGTCAGGTGTGAATTGACATACTTAGAGATGTCCACTTGTGATTGGATCACCCAGGACGCATGTTAATGGCAGGTGTGAACAGGGCCAGCCATGAATTCGGGGCATGTATGTGCCTGGAAGAGCTGTCTGAAGTGTGCGCATGTGCTGGTACATTTCATTAAGGGGCTGATTTACTAAAGCAGCTTCACGCAGAAGGCCAATCCTTTCATGATCCAATCACTGACTGTAATCGATGCAGTAGTGACTTACACCGAATTCCAAGCACCAAACAGGTCGGCTGCATTTAGGATAAGGTGAAAAATCGGGTCGTTCGCTAAAGCTTCGCTGTTTGCTTTAGTAAATCTGACCTTAATGCTGCTGCGTTCGTTATGTGACTCAAAAGGCACACGTCACACTCAGGGAGGCCACGATGGCATTTTAATACACATAGGATCTGCTGCAGGGCAATATAGTCATATGTCAATCTTATTTAGAGCTTAAGTGTAACGCACGCACACGCACACACACACACGCGCGCGCACAAAACGAGAAGCGCACATATTTGAGCCATGCTAACACACACAGCATGGCACGCAGACTTTACCTCGTCGTCTCCCATAGCTCCTTGCTGCATGTGGACAGAACAGAGTAGAGACAACTATAACAAGCTTTAGATGACCTAAATCATAACTTGATCCTGAGACCACACACACACACACACACACACACATACACCCAGTGTGTGCTCAGGGCGCCCAAGTGAAAATAAGTGTATATCCTGTTAGGACAGCACATTTACTGTTTATGTGCTGAACCGAACAAGTTAACAAAAACTGTGCACTAAAATATGCAGAACAATTACATTTGTTTCCTGCAGAGGATGTATATTTATTTTTTTCTGCTAAGAAAAACAACAAAACCTCATTAAAATTGTAATTAAAGTATGAAGAATTATAATGTTAATCTGTGAATTTTTGTCATGTTTAATCCAGTAAAGGTTTTGTGTTTGGTTAGTGAGGACTTCTTACTTTTTACCATTATATATCATTTGGTAACATTTACTGAGTATCAGTATCAAAATGTGGCCTCGGGTCGACTGTAGTGCATACAGAGAGTAAATCTAATGTAAAAGGCCGTTATTTATTTCATTTAAATGATGTAAGGTTATTATGTAACTGTGTGATTAAATGTGCATTTTTACCGCCCCCCCCCCAGCAACTGCATCGAAATGTTATGATATCACGATATTTCACAATATCACAATATAAAAAAATGTGACAGTGTGCACTGTGGAGAGTAAGCAGTCTATTAATTATGAAATCTGAAGTAACTGTATTATTTATAGTGTTAAACCAGGGCCACTCAACATCCCAGTAGAGCACTATCATGTAAGAACCACCCCTATACACCGTCCTCTAGTTTCAGTAGAAAACTGGGCCACAACTGAGTGGAGTTACTATTTTTCTTCGTCCAAATTTCATTCTAAACATTGTGAGAATATTGTTTTCAGTCTTGCTTTGTTGAAAATGTTATGAGTGTATCGAACCGTGAGCCCTGAATGGTCTAATGATCTAATCGAGTTGATTGTATTGTTACACCCCCAGCAATTGCATTTCAACAGTTAATCAAATGCACAGCAAAACAACTGTGTGGGTTCCTACAGGTTAAACATGAACTAATGAAGGATTTTTTGAAGCGTACCCCTCTGGGACCCTTCTATCACCAAGCATTCTTTTCTTCCTCCTTGATCTCGTAATGTAAAGTATGCTTCGGAGTCTAATGATACTGTAAACTGATACTATGGCGCAGTACAGAGCCTAATCCAGCCCTGAGCTGCAGTGATTAGTAGCCTGTGTTTAAGAGATGGCCGTGTGTGTGTGTGTGTGTGTTTGATACCAAACAAGTCAGCAGTCGTTCGGCATTCCAAAGGGTAACACTGCTCCTCTATCTCCCCCGACAGACCCCCACCCTCAGAGCCCCCCGGCCAGTCATGTGACCCGTGGCCGGCATTCCAACCAATCACATGACCCTCCCTGCATGCTGAGGGCTCATATGACTCCCAGCCATCAGTGTACCTTTCCCTAGTCATGTGACCGAGCAGGCCGAGCAGCCCTGCTGGCATGACTGGGTTGGGACTTTTGGGTGTGAAACAACTGCATTCTTTGTTTTGTGTGAATTTAAAGACCATTTCCTAGCCATATGACACAAACGTTGTTCCTCTGACTTAAAGGAACGGTTTCAAATCGACAAAGACACTGCTATGTAAAGTTTGCTTCTCTAGTTTCGAACTGGAGCTATGAGGCAAAGTGAGTAAAGTGTAAAGTGTGTAAGTTAGTTATACGTTGGCATTGTGCAAACTACCATAACTAATTCACACAACAGCCTCAAAATAGTTTGAGTAATTTCTACTAGACTTGCTTATCTGTATGACACTGTATGACTAGCACTGTTCTTAGCTAGTTAAGAGTACTTCTGACTATGCTAACAGTAGTAGCAGCCATTTCTCTGTACTTTTGTTATTTTTTAATATATTATATAGTGTTATACAAACCACATCACAAACTAATTCCTTAACACAGCTTGAGGCAAGTGTGTGATTATTTATACGTCAGAAAACAAAGTACATTTATATAAATACGTATAAAAACCTAAAATTTGTTAGCCTACATATTTTATCTATAACTTGTGGTGCTCCTTGTTTAAGTTATTTACTTGTAGATTTGTGTTTAGAAAATGTCAGATTCGTGTCTTTAAATTGTAAAATTGTACCTACATTTATACTTATATCTACTTACTTGTACGCATTTCTTCATTTTTATTTGTGTTTCAGAAAATTCCAGATTTTTAATTTAAAATTTACTTATTGTTTATAATGTTTGCACAGTGAAAAAGGAGCAGTTCAGGATATATTTCACTGTGTGTTGTGCGTGTATGACTATGCATGTGACAAAGAATCTTGAATCTTAAATCTTGAAAGTGTGAACAGTGTGAAATTCTTTCTCTGTATTTAACCCATTCACCAAGTGAAGCAGGGGGCTGCCACAAACGGGAGGCGCCCGGGGAGCAGTGTGTGGGGATGGTACCTTACTCAAGGATACCTCAGTGGTGCCACCAGGAGTCCTGGGATTCGAACCCACAACCTTCTGATCGCAGGGACAACTCCCTAACCACCAGGCCACCAGCTGCCCCGAAAATGAATTAAATAAAATTATGCCATGCTAGCTACTGTCTACAGACTATCATTATTTACATCAGGCTTTTAGCTACATTAGTCTTAGCTTCAAGCAAAGCTAAAGAAGTACATTCATGATACCAAACATGTCTTAGGTCATAAAAACTGTAAATCTCCTGAACAAAATAGATGTTTGTGCAACTCTTTCGATACGACCCAAAGTGAACATCTGCTGTTGACGTGACATTCAAACACGACCACGTTAAAACACGCACAAAAAACACGCAGGATCTGCAGGATCTGCAGGATCTGCGGATTATGAGGTCCAAAGTGAGTGCAGTGGATCTGAGGCCGACCGCGCACGAAGAGCAGATGTTTTGGTCTGTGTCCTTTGCGCTGCTATAAATGGACAAGGATTGTCTGAGCACGCGAAAGCCGCTGCCAAGTACTCCATCTGCGCTTTCCTTAACCAGCCATGGGTCACGAGCGAATACGGAACTGCTCTGCCTTCTTAAAACATTTCCATTCCAACCTGCTGTCTGAATTCTGGATCTTTGCAAAGGTTCTGTTTGCATTTTCAGCTTCCCATGCCACACACTACTGACGGACCCCAGTGCGATACATGAAGTCCCACCAATAAGCCATGGGTCATTTAAATTAGGCATATCAGAATGCAAAGTGCTAGGAACAAGCGCTGACATGTTATGTCCCACTATAGGAACTTTATAGGTGCTCACCCTGTCTTTAAAGGAACATTCCAGTGAAAAAAATGTACTTATTTACATAGATTTCTGCTTCGCTCAGATGAGTTCAATTAGACATTTTTAGTGTCAAAATTTTGCTTCTTTAGTTTAGTTTTGCATCTGCGAGACTGACACTGCAAACACTAGAACACAATAGTCACCCATATAGCTGCTACAGGCATTTCAGACAACACCAGGGTCAGGATTCACAAAGCAGCGGTAAATTGTGTCTTAAACCACACTGACAAGTCTGCATGACCTAAGTGAAGATTTGGATGTAGTTTAAGAGAGTTGAGAGAAACAATTTGGGGCCATTTGTTTGACTATTGACTTCCAGTGTTTGTTACCAACATTAGCCTTGTAGCTCCAGTGCTAAAGTAAAGAAGCAAAATTTGGATTCCAAACATGCCTTGGCTGCTCCGCTACATCTGGGATACATACACAACTGTAAATGTGATTTTCTGTCAAGCTATTCCTTTTTTATATCCAGCTACAAATCCAAACAGTTAAAGAGCTTAAACCTAACACACTCCGCTTAGTGAAACGCAGGACGCTGCTTTAACATAACAAAGATTGCGTCTTATTACTTGAAAACTGATTGGATCTCTAAACAGGAACGTTGATAACAAGGTGGCCTGTGTGCTTACCAAGAAAAGCACATGACCAAACTGATTCAGTTTGCTCTGACTTCCGTTAAAGTTTTTCATTGACCGAAAGGTCTTGTTTATGACATTTAAAGCCCTGAATGGCCTACTTCTGGCATATCCTACTAATCTGTTGAAGCGTTCTGCACGCTCCTAGAATCCCTTACAGTTCAGCTGGTGGAAAATCCTTTTCTTATGTAGCTCCTGAACTCTGGAGTAGCATTCCAGAGAATATTACGAATACAAGCTCCACAGGTGTTTTAAAATCCAGATTAAAACCTATTTGTTTAGGCTACCTAAACTGTGTGGTTACTTCATTCAGACCATTATATATACAAATACATACACAGGTAAAATAACGTATAGAGGAAGCAATTCTATTTCTCAGAAGGACCGTTTAATGAATGGTTCCTTGGAGAACTGTTATTGCAAGATGTGTGAGACACGTCAATGTCAAGAACATTTTTTTAAAAATAATGTCCACATAACACAGATGTTCCAGAAGGAACAATTACCTTTTGTAAAGAACCTTTACATCACAGGAAGGTTTCTGAACCACTATAGTACACATCTCTTCATTAAACATGCTTGTTAAGGGACGTAGAAGGATTCTTCCATGGAATCAGTCAAAGAACTTTAGAACCCTTTGTGATTTCAATTTTTATGAGCGTTCATACAGCAAATCACCAAAAGGTCTACTAATTTTGGAAATGTCTCACAATATGCTGTCAGTAACACATACACACCCTACTCTGTTAGTCAATATAGCATTTTATAGTGGCTTTGGTTTCACTTGGCATTTTTCTACAGGCCACAATAGCAGCGAGTACAAACAAGTGGGTTTAGTGCTTCACCAAAACAAAAACCCACTCCCCCACCCTACATTTGTATGGCTTTGCATCGGTACGTGCCATCAAAAAGGGTTAGGAAGCCCTGCTGTACACCACAGTGCAGGGACTATGACACAACCTGAAATGGGGGTGGGGGGTCAGACACTGAAATTGCACAAGGCTGTGAAATGGTGGGGTATATTGCTTAACACAGCATGTGTGACCTTTTAACAAACCCACTCACCCAGGCCAAACACTTAGAGCATGTATTAAAATATTTTGTTCAATATTTCAGTGACCTACCAAGTTATTACAAATGATCTTATCAACCTACAAAACAAACTGAAAATCCAGTCTTGTAATAGAGATGGACACCGAGTTAAGTGAATTGTTATTATGTTAAAGACGACAGGGTCAATAGAGAGAGACAGAGACAGAGCGAGAGAGAGACAGAGAGAGACACAGAGACAGACAGAGAGAGAGAGAGAGAGCGAGAGAGAGAGAGAGAGACAAAGAGAGAGAGACAAAGAGAGAGAGAGAGAGAGAGAGAGAGAAAGAGAGAAAGAAAGAGAGAGAGAGAGAG
>JBBIGA010000132.1:3680719-3691170 GCA_037576975.1 Alestes dentex | reverse complement strand
GTGTGTGTGTGTGTGTGTGTGTGTGTGTGTGTGTGTGTGTATGTGTGTGTGTGTGTGTGTGTGTGTGTGTGTGTATGCTCCTGTGTTTAAGTGTTTGTGTCAGGTAACACTCCCTCTGAAGCGATCCCAACTGTCTCTGTTATCACTCAAGTAGTGAGAGAAGCCTCTTCCACATTCCATTACGCTAAGATAAGATAACAGTCCGCTCTTCTCACGTCCAGCGAGCTAAAAATTAGGCCACACAAACGTCAGCCCAGCGCCGGACCACAGACACACACTCCTCCTGGACGTGCCATCAGAGAAAGTAAGCCTGACCATGAGGAAACGAAGAAAGATCCTTTACATAGAACTAAACATTTTAGGTTAAAACAGCAAAATATTATTTCAATATTATTATTAATAATTTACATTTGTCTCCTCAATTTATAAATACAGTAAACATATCAACACCAGTTCAGCACTGTGGAACTAGCAGCTTCCTAAGACATCACATATTTATCTCAACCCATGTGGAATAATCTGTATTAGACTTGCATATGTGGTTTCTGATACTGTATTACACTATTAAAAAGAATGGCCACCTGCTGTCTTTAGCTACACACAATTTTAGCAGCATACTTTGATTCACTTTATAGATATCAGTATGTCATATGGTGTCAGAAAGCAAATATATTTAAGATTTGCGAGTGACTCTACAGTCGGAACTGCTCACAGTTGCGGTGAATGGAACCATATATCTTGCAGAATTTATTTATCATGTGAATCTGTTAGGAATGTACTGCCTGATGACACAGTTTTACAAATACACTCATGTCCAAGATGTCACTGGACCTTGTAAGGCACAAAAGAACTTTAAACGAAAAACATTTATTTGGGTTTTACCTCTACTTTGTCATTATGAACATGTAGAAAGACGGTACACTTGTGTTGTTTTACATGGTAAATAAATGTTTTGTTAAAAAGTTCTCCACCCCAGTTCCATTCACCACCAGTGTGTCTCCACAGTGAACCACTTCACATCAGACCTGGATCATCAGATGCTGGAAGACTTTATTCACATCTTAACCATTGAATGATGAAGACATTGTGGAAGAATGTGTGGAATTCCCTTTATCTGAGGTAAGGCCGGTGTGTTTTAGCAGGAGATCTGGCCCTCCAGGATACAAGTTGGGCTCTTCTGACACAGTACATCTTTAAAAAGGAAATTACAAATGATCCTGATTGTATAAATAAAGGTGATGTCATATTGTTGTATTATAAATCTATAAGCCTAAATATGCCCTCACAAAACGTGGGCTGCAAGCAGTTTCTGCACGACTGCAGGAGTTTTGTAGGGCCACGAAGTTTGCAGAACCACTAGATGGTGATGTTGCTCCTGCATAGCTCACTGGAAGGCAACAGTGCAGGATCATCGTAGACAGAGATGTAAATTAAAAAGATTTTTTGTATTAATCAGTAAGGTTAATGCATAGGACAAAATTAACCAGTGTGTTGTGTCTTTATGGTTCTCTTGTTCTGTAGGACTTACTGTATGGCATTAAACACCAATAGATGGGGGCATTAAAGGCTTGTAAAGGGTCTTTTAGACCCTTGGCCATGGCATCCGTGTGTCATAAATACAGACATAAATACCTCCAGCTGAGGGCCAACAGCTCTTATCGTCACTAAATATTTACTTCCCCGGGTTACGGCAGGGATACACACAATACACTCTCTCTGTTAGTGAAGTTTTCACACTTGTGTGTGTGTGTGTGTGAACGAAACCTGCCCTCACTGACAGAGAGGGATCTGAGGTAAACACACCGAACAGGGAAAACTAGCGATGGACACAAGCCTCCAGGTCTACTACTGTGCAGCCCCCTCACTGCAGGCAAACAGCTGTGTGTTAAAGCAGAGGGCAAATAAAAAGAAAAGAGACAAAAGAGAGGAAGACAAAGGAGACGTGGGAATTTCTCTTTCCCTCTCTCTCCATCTCCCTCTCCTCAGAACCCCAATTAGCTTTTTCATTAGCACACAGGCCCGGTCTTGACCATAGATCTATATGTTACCTGTTTTTTAGGAGGATTTTTTTTTTTTTAGTTCTTCTCCATATACTCAAATACTGATTTTCCTGCCCCCTAATTGTATCCAACGCTTAAACCTAACGATGTTGGAAGTTTGCAGAGTTTCTTGAACTTTGCAAGAGGGCTAATGTAGCTAACAACTAGCCTCCTAGCTTCATTAAAAAGATAAAGAACTTTCAATGTGATGCTTATTCTCAAGCCCACAGTCACGTGTTAAACGTGTGTCACAACAAACCTGCGTCACCTTGAGTTTTCAAGGAATTAAGTACATGTTTGATTGTTTTTCTAGGGTTTTAAGAAAAATATGCAGTTGCACCGGTGACGTTAGTGACTGTCATTATTGTTGTCAGTATCATGCGACCCCACTTGTCAGCTAACTTTTCTTCATAGCGTCGGCATAAACTTAAAAAGAAGTAAACATCAGACACCAAACACGTCTTGCCTGATGAACTATAGATGAACTATAAATGTACACTTGACATAAATGTGTACATTTTGACATATCATTAATTTTTATTTGAATTTTTATATGATTTAGGATTATTTTCCCCCAAAAGTCTTCATTGCAGGCCCTGAAGGTTAAGAAATTTAGCCACCTCTCAACATATTTGTGAGATACGTGTTAGCATTGAATGTAACCTTTAACAACTTCTTAGATTCTATATTGAAATCCACTGGGATCCTATCATTGGGTTCCTGCATCCAGAGAGACACAAGAAAGACACTTAACAGTTGCAAATTAGAAGAAATAAGAATATCTGTTACTCTTTAACCCAGTGTCAGTGACTGATCATCGGAACCTAAATTTTGCTGCCTAGGAACCCTGTCACAAACCAAGTCCTCCTTAAAGAACAGTGCTGCCTCCTGAGACTGTGACTCAGAGGACAGACAGCAGGCATCTGCCCTGCGTTTGAGACTCAGCCTTTGAAGAGAGCGTGAGCTACCTGCGGCTAGAGGGAAAATTTCCCTCCGCTCTTCCCTCGCAGTAAACAGGGCCTCGCAGGAGCACTTTGTGGTGGGGATCCCCCGCTCTTAAAATAACACCCTTTAATAAAGTGTACACAGCAACACTGACTAATTATGCTATGGTTTCCCCAGACTGCAACTTATCACGACATCCCAGGCACAAAAGGCCACGCAGACCTTCACTGTCTTCACTCTGGGCCTCCAACAGCCAGAGCCTCGGGCTGAGGGTGGGAGCACACAGTGAATGTTACTGCACTGAAATAAACAGAAGCAGAAATAGCTGCTTGAGGAGGAGGATTGAAGTATCAGACCCCAAAATCTCCTCAAGAACCGTTTCCCTTTAGAACTGCAGTGGAACTAAAAGAACATCCTGTGTCACTCAGGAAGTGAGGTTCAGCTGCTGTTCTCTTGTTTCGGAGGTTCTTCTGCTCTAAAGTAACTTGCTAAAACCTAAAAGTGAGACTGGTTGCTGAGAATCAGGAAAACAATTCTGGTTCTGAATGAACAGAGCATGAAATCAAACACAAAATCATAGAATTAGGGACTGAAACGAGTAATGATACAAATATTCTTCACTAATACAGTCTTACTGCAGAACATGCTGCTTTGAATGTACCCGATTTAAAAGTGTACATCGGTTCCGCATTAGATCAGTACAGGTCGACACTTGGCAAAAGGCAGTAAAATAAATGCCAGTAATTGTGCTGATGTGATTTATTTCCATCATGTGGAACCAAAGTGCACATGTAAACAAAATAAAATGAAAGCAACTCTTCCTGCTAATAACTGCTACGTCTTTTCTTTCCGCCGTGGGTAGAACTTTCTTCGTGTAGAAAATGGGTTCTAGAGCACTTTTTGCCACTTTCATTCATAAATGGCTCTAGAACCTTTTTATGATGGGCTCTAAAATGTGTTTCTTTCATTTGTAAATTCGTTGCATATGTTTTTTCCTGTCAAAGGGGGTTCTAGAACAAGTTTTCTTGTATTGGTAAACTAGTTCTAGAACCTTTTCCTGCCAAGAGAGCTTCTAGAACCCCTGTCTTTCAATAAATCTAGAACTTTTCTTCCACAACACTTTCTCCCCTTTTAGTTCATAAACAGCTCTAGAAGCTTTTATAGAGGGGATCTAGAACACATTTCCTTTGATCTGTAGTTCTGAAACTTCTTGTTGTAAAGGACCCTTTGCTACCAAGGACGCAGATCTTTCGATCTGCCAAGAAACCTTGTAGAACCCCTATTTTTCAAAGTTCTAGAACTTTTCTTCTAGTCAAAGATGGGCCTAGAACACTTTACCCTCCCTTTTCATCCACAAATGGCTCTAGAACCTTTTCTTTAAATGGTACTTCTGAAACTTCTTGTCATAAAGAATACCAGGTTGTACCAAAGTCCTAGAACTTTTGTCTTCTCGAGAGAGAGGTTCTAGAGCCATTTGTGGTTTTGAACTCTCCTTTTGCTTCTTTCCCAAATCATTCTAGAAAACGTTCTTCACTGACTTCTTTTAATAGTTGTAGAACTTTTCCTTCACTCAAAGGTGTTCTTGCACAAACGACTAGAGTCGTTCTTTCACAAACGAATCTAGAACCTTTTTAGAAGACTTTTTTTTATAATGTGCTTTCTTTAGGTGGTAGTTCTGAAACTTCTTGTCTTAAAAAATACCATGTCGTTTGGTTTGTAAACAGTTTAAACTTTTGTCTTCTTCTCCAGAGGGGTTCTAGAGCACTTTTTGAACTTCCCTTTTGCTTCTTTTAAATGAAAACGATTCTGGAAAACGTCATTCACCTACTTGGTAGTTTGTGAGTGCTTTGAAAGGTGAGGTGCGGAAGGTGTGGAGAGCTCGTGCAGCAGTGTTCAATTTATTTTATTTTTATTTGTAGGACCGTCCCGTGCGGAGGGGGCGGGGCGGGTCCCGCGCGCGCTCCAATAGCAGCGGGCGGCGGAGAGCAGCGCGCGCTATAGCAGCACGCACGCGGCACTTCACGGGCTTTTTGGAATCTGGAGAGCAGGCGCGCGACGGAACGGGGAGAGACCTTCACACACACACACATACACACACACTCACACACACTCTTACACACACACTCAGGCGCGCGCCGCCCCGGTGCAGGATTTTAAACCCGACCTGGGACTCCGCGCGCTCCGGGACAGGCAGGCGCGAGACAGGGGGACAGACTGGTCTCGCGCTCGGACGGACTTTTCTAAAGCTTCTCCTGACTCCAGGTTCTTCTGACTCCAGGTTCTCCAGACTCCGTGTTGAGGAACAACCCTGAACTTCTGACCACTGAGAACCTCCAGAGTAGAGAGGTACGGTTCAGTTGATCTTCACTGACTCCAGAATAGAGAGAGAGAGAAAGAGACAGAAGTACAGTCCAGGTTATCTTCACTGGTTCCAGAACAGAGAGAGAGAGAGAAAGAGGGACAGTCCAGTTTATTTTCACTGACTTCAGATCAGCGGTGACCCGTTAAAGTCCAGGTGAGGTATAAAGTGATATAAAGTGATGAGTGTTTTAAAGTCTCTCTAAAGGAGCCCGAGTGTCTCTCTCACTCTCTCCTCCTCACCAGAGCAGAACTAAAATCAGACCCACTGATCCGGAGCCTGCAGGCAGTACAGGGTTCATCCGAGAGGAGAGGGTCCGGGGCGGCTCGGTTCGGTTTTACACCAGAAACGGGCGATTTGAAAGTGTCTGAATTTTAATTTAAGTTTACTTCTTAATTTTTTTTTTTCGATTTTGTGTTTTCTTTATTATTTCAGTTTTAATAATTTCTTATTTTATTCGTTATAAGTATTTCTCTTATTCAATTTAGTGTCATTTTATCATTTGTTTCTTTATTCTGTTTACTTTTTGAATTATTTTATTGACTTTATTTTTCCGCTGGACAGTGAGAGGGGGTGAGGGGGTGAAGAGATGAAGAGATGAAGGGATGAAGGGATGAAGGGAGGAGGGGAGGAGAGGAAAACAGGCCGGGACTCTCCGTGCACAGAAGCGACTCTCTTTCTCTTTGAAACTCGTGCCAGAGCGCGAGGGAGGGTTTTTTCTTCCTCTTGCTCCTATTTTTTTTTTCTTTGCGGTTTTACAACTCCGGGAAAAGTTAAAAAGGTTTAAACACGTCGGAGCTCGCAGATCTTTTTCATTTAAACTCCAAACCTGTGTTCAGTCTGCAGAGAGGGAGAGAAAGAGAGAGAGAGAGAGAGAGACAGAGAGAGAGAGACAGAGAGAGAGAGAGAGAGAGACAGAGAGAGAGAGGGAGAGTGTATGTGTTTGTGTGTATGTGTGTGTGAGTGTGTGTTTTTATGTGTTTGTGTATGTGTGTGTGAGAGAGAGGGAATGTGAATGTGTGTGTGTGTGTGTGTGTGTGTGTGTGTGTGTGTGGGTGAGTGAGACAGAGAGAGTGTGTGTTTGTGTGTGTGCGTGCGTGAGAGAGAGAGAGAAAGTGTGTGTTTGTGTGTGTTTGAGAGAGAAAGAGAGTTTGTGTATGTGTGTGTGAGAGAGAGACAGTGTGTGTGTGAGAGAGAGAGAGAGAAAAAGACGGAGAGTTTGTGTGTGTGTGTCTGTGTGTGTGTGAGAGAGAAAGACTGAGAGTGTGTGTGTCTGTGAGAGAGAGAGAGAAAGAGTGTGTATGTGAGAGAGAAAGAGACTGAGTGTTTGTGTGTGTGAGTGAAAGAGAGAGCAAGCGAGAGAGTGAGAGGTATAGAGAGATACATCCCATATCTGTCCTCCTCTTTAAGTTAAAGACAGAACGGGTTCTCCCTCCTCTGTCTTTTTAAGGTGGTCTCAGCTGTGGTTTGGGGTCTATAAACACATGCTGTGAATGAAAGAACATCAGTAGAGGTTTCACACACTCAGAAACATGTCCACCATGGAGATGCTGAGGGAGGATCTGGTCCACTGTGGAGATGTTGAGGGAGGTTCTGGTCCATGGTGGAGATGCTGAGGGAGCTTCTGGTCCACTGTGGAGATGTTGAGGGAGGTTCTGGTCCACTGTGGAGATGCTGAGGGAGGTTCTGGTCCATGGTGGAGGTGCTGAGGGAGGTTCTAGTCCACTGTGGAGATGTTGAGGGAGGTTCTGGTCCACTATGGAGATGCTGAGGGAGGTTCTGGACCACTCTGGAGATGCTGAGGTAGTTTCTGGTCCACTCTGGAAATGCTGAGGGAGGTTCTGGTCCACTGTAGAGATGCTGAGGGAGGTTCTGGTCCACTCAGGAGATGCAGAGGGAGGTTCTGGTCAACTTTGGAGATGCTGAGGTCCAACTTTCTCTCTCTCACTGTTTAAGAACATTACGAGCAGTTCTAAACATTTTTGTCTGAGAAATAAACAGTTTTCTACACGTTTGACACTGTGGAGATGTTAATCTTGCTCCCCTCCAGTATGCAAATATAAAGAAACTCTAAAAAGGGTGTCAGATCCACTCTCAGGGTGAATTAATGGCCACAGTGGTGATTCCGCTAGACCCATTGGGGGTTTTTCCGACAGAAATGTCTGGTTCGATCAGGAAAAGTGGAAAGAAAAAGGCTCAAACAACCATTTGGGTAGACTTTTGTCGTCAAGGCTGCAGACTTTCTCTCACTAGTCTGATATGAAAGACTTGGTGTGAATGTTTTCGGGGGAAAAGGAGGAGGAATAAACGACTTTTTACACCTTTGACCCAAACTTTGACAAGATCACTTCCAAGCAAAGCAAACTCCCACATTGCTGAGTTAATTATGCTAAATTGGGGTTTTAAGATGAGCACTGCGAGTGTGTATTCACTGTGTGGGTGTCACTTTGTACAGTATCACTACTTTGTGACACTATTATGTGACTCCAAACCACTATTTGTGTTGATTGGTAAACTACTTTAGCACTAACTTTATATATTTATTTACAGTATTTATATCCACCGCTCTTACTGAACACAGTTTGTCATGTATATAGCAAAGTGTATTTGTTAGGATTTTATTCAGAGCTTTATTTTGACTTTATAATGTATTTAATACTGTCTTTATGTCTCTGTGTGTCTGTGCAGCATAAGCAATTTCCTCCAGCATCAATAAAAGTTTTCTGATTCTGATTCAGACTTCAGCTCCGTAGGTTCTGGACGTTTTGCCGAGGCTCTTACTCAAGGCTGTTTAGGAGGGATGCAAAGAAGAGACGTATGGCTTGTGGTTGAGATGCTTTTATCCCGTTGATAGCCTATTTTTTGTCCCTTTTTGGCCAAATGAAAAGGAAGCCTGTGTGTGTGAAGCTGTGGTTTAAGTCCCATCTGTGGAGAATTTAGCTCCATTGGCCGTAAATCGGAGCAGAAAAACCTCGCGAAGAATGGCTGATGTTAGTCAAACGTCAGGAGCGAGACGGCCGAGTCGCTGGCTACTGTCGGCTACCTGATCTGTCGACTTGATGGGAGTGATGTTTTCCTCCCCTCCTCTGTTAATGAAAGGCAGACAGAGCGAGAGAGAATTTCAATAACTGTATGGGACCCGGCGAGGCCAAGGCACACCACTTCCCTGTACACTCTCTCTCTCTCTCTCTCTCTCACTCTCTCTCTCTCTCTCTCTCTCTCTCTCTCACTCTCTCTCTCTCTCCGGGGAGGGAGAATGAAAAGTGGAACAAAAAGTGTGAAAATGGGGAAGGTCTGTGTCACATACCGTGTCTAAACCCACATTTGCATATGAAAAACGAGGCGCTGAAAGAATTCTGCCACTGTTGCAGCGGTCCGTCTGTGTGTCCGGCGAGTGTGACAGGCCGCCGTGGGTTTTACAGTGTTGGGGTCGAGTTGGGTTGCCCTTGACGGTCAAGGCTCCATGTCACGTCCGGTAGGTACAGAATCAGGTTTTTTTTTTTTTTTACTTGCTTCCCCGCCCCCCTGCTGGCCTTTATTTTTTTTAACCCACAACCCCCTCATTTCCATACCTGTTCAGCCCCCTAAACGCTGCTGAATATTCCCTCTGGAATGCTCTTTCCCAGCGGGTCCTTTTGGGGGCACACACACACAAACAGCTCGGGTTTTTCGGCTCACACACTCCTCACAGGCTCTCTGAACGGCTCCTCTGTGCTCGCGGGGCTGGTGACACAGAAAAGGCGGTGATTGACTGGTTTCCCACCGCGCCTCAGTCTTGATATGGCCATGTGTGTATGTGTGCGCGCGCGTGTGTGTGTGTGTGTGAATGTATGTGTTTTTGGGGACCATTTCTTTCCCATGTTGTCTGTTTTACTGGAGTAATCTGTAGGATCTTTCACCTCCTCATGGTAGAAGTTCTGAAGTAAACATCAGGCAGAATCCCCCTTATATCACACCAAAGTCACATTTAGTCACATTTACAGTACTGTGTAAAAATTCTGGGCTTCCATGAAGAAAGAGGTCTGGAAATGGTTATGTGAATACTTTGCCCCACATAAAACCACTGTTTACTGTATTAATATTATTTGTATTTATTGTAATATTAGTGTTTTAACACTAACTTAACATGACTGCCCAGTAGTAAACAGCTTTTAAGTATTTTCTCAGGTGCATAAAACTTTTGCACAGTACTGTGTTGTAAGACCATAGTAAAAAACACCAAAGTTGATTTTTGGCTGTTAGGGCTACTTCAAAAAGGTATTCTGTAAAAGAAATAGCATATCTATATTTTGAATGATTGTAGTACACTGCAGTTGAAAGTGTGTCACAATATGCCGTGTCTCAAAGCAGCCGAGGGAGGCTGTTAAGTCACTGATATGAAGTCAGACTTTGGTGTTTTCCCTGCACCTGATTCCACTCCACAGTCAGCTGGTGTGTCGGATGCAGAGTGTTTCAAAAGTGAGCAGTTTTCAAATCACAAGGGATGCAATTATTTATATCTGCATTTACTGTATACATTAATTATAATGTAAGAAATAACTATAGAGTATATCTACAAAACATTTTGAACTTCTGAACTTCCTGTAGATGAGCTGAACCAATCAAAATCAACCGAAAATCCATGTACAAGACAACACAACTGTCAGTCTGGCATACTTGGTTCAGCCAGTGACCTTTTGGGCCAAACCCAAAGACCTGGACCTTCATTCATAGAAAGTTCCTGCAGTTTAAACAATATAGTTATGTTCCCCATTCACTTGGGTCTAGAGTGGCTGCAGGATTTCATTCCAATCAAGCAGATGCATGCCTGATTCCACTTATTTAAACAACCGGTCTTCAAACAGATGGTGAAAACCTGCAGCCATGCTCACCCTTTGTGGATAAAACTGGTGAACCCGTGTGTTAATTTTTCAAAGTACACATGTTGTTTGATGCCCAGTGTACGATTTTGGTACAATTGTGAAACAATCCACACACCATCATACATCTACACACCCTCACACACACCATCATACATCTACACACCTTCAAACACACCATCATACATCTACACACCCTCACACACACCATCATACATCTACACACCTTCACACACACCATCATACATC
>JBBIGA010000132.1:3659942-3672043 GCA_037576975.1 Alestes dentex | reverse complement strand
CACACACACATACACACACACACACACACACACAAACACACACACACACACACACACACACACACACACACACACACGTCTCATATTCAATGCCATGTTGCAATGTTTTCAAAACTGTATGTAAACAAATCTGAATAATGGCTCAAGAGAACAATTTTTATACTCAGCACGCTATAAACCCCACTTTTCTGTCACACTAAAACCTTGCCCTCTGAAATTGTCACACTAAAACCTCTGAAATTGTAACTTCATTTAGTAATAGACTTTTATTCTAAGTAAATTTGGACCATTTTTTATTCACACAGTGTTGACATTTTCAAGTAGTGTCAAATAAAAAAAAAAAAACAGAAGGGCAAATCACATTAAACAAATCACATTAAAAATGTTCTAAATTCCTGCAAAAGTCAGTTCTTGAGCGGTAAAGAAATTCATTCAGAGTGGTAGAGTGAAAAAGTTGAATGAGGACACAAGTGTCTCAGATAACCACCGATGTTTATTGGTAAGTTTCTCTAGGACAGAGCACTTCACGTCAGACCACTCTAAATGACTTTGTTAGGTAACCTTTTAATTATGCAGAAATTTTGAAAAATCAATGGAATTTTAGACATACATTAAAGAACCTTTTTCCCTCTCCTATAAAATTTCAGAGATACTTATGTATTCCTGTGTGCCCTTCCCTCACCACAAAGCCTTGTGTATGTTCTCAATCATGTTTCCCAAGACGTGGAGGACAGAGCTACACTTAGCACTGAGATGTCTGGAGATGTTTTGAAGTGTCCTAATGGAAAATATGGAGTCTATTAGAGCCAGCGTACAGCTGATGAGCACATAAGGAGACATGCATTATGGATGAGATGCTGGGAAATGTGTTTGTGAGCTGCGTTTATGTGTATTTGAAGGAGAATCTCATATGATGGAGTGGTTAAAGATGCAGGTGGCTCTGAAGAAAGAGAATGGCAACATTCTTACCACTTTAGTAACTTTCTCTCACACATGCTTACATTGAGGAAAGATGGACGAGGTTGTTTCGGAGGGGGTGGTCAGAATTGTATAAGAATTAATCAGCTCAAATTTTTAGACCACATATGGCCTCCCGTGACCATTCCCACAGTCTCACGTAACGGGCTTTCTAGTGTTACTCTCTGCTGCTGGAGCTTTCTTCGTTACAGCAGTTTCTGTTTATTTGGTTTGGTTGACATTTTTACCCGCCTGCTTTTTTTATGTTGGCTTTGCTTATAAATCTTTCCTCATGTTTGTTTTAACCTGCTAATGAAGCAATAACGATGCAAAGGGAACAGTTTTTAATTACAACATTATGACATGGAGCAGCCCCGAGTCAAGCCGTATCTTGTGGTGGTGAAAGATGGCTAAAGGCACTTTGATTCAGTGTTAAAGGGGAGTTTCACAATTTCTACAAAACATCAGCATGATTGGTTGAGTAGTTTCAGAGTGGGTTTAATACAAAATGGAGTTCTCAGATTAACTCAGATGAAACTTCTCAGATTTCTTTACAGTGGTCGTGAATGGAAGCAGGGGCTGCAATCTTTCCAGCACAGCTTTTTATATGTAATGTTGATGATGGTAAAATAGTGGATCAGAAAAAAATCTGATTATCTTACATTTCAACACCCAACATGCATCTCCCTACCATGAATGTATTTTAAAAATATGTTTCAGGCCAAAACCTTCTCTAAACATTGTCATAAACAGTATATTCGTAATCCTTTAACATAACCTTATGTAGATTTTAGAGGATTTATACTCCTCAGACATCTGGCTCCTATCACCACCACTTTGAACAATTCTGTCACTGTATGGTCAAAAAATCTCAAATCTAAAATCTAATAATGAATGAAAGTGAATAGCCACTAATTATAATGATGCCAATGCTGTTATGCAAGTTTGTGTGTACCAGCTTGCATTAATGTCAAGCAATTTCTTTGAAACCTCCTCTATTAAACACGATAACAGATTTAAGACAATTATTATAGCAGTTTTGGCCAAAGAATACACAGAGATACAGCATTTGGTTTCTGTGCTGTATGTGTGTTTGCAAACATAATAAAACATCACCAGTCTGGAGCAGCAGAGTGCTAAAGACTGGTTAGAAGTCTAGTGGAAATGTGTTTAGTGGTGGGACGACATTGCAGTTTTCTGTTCAGCATGTGAATCCTCATCAGACAGTGTTCTTTAAAGTAGGTAATAATAATAAAAATAATTATAATCATAATCATAATCATAGGTTACATTTATATAGCGCCTTTCACAAACCCAAGGTTGCTGTACATAGCAAAAAAGCTGTGGCAAAGGTAGCTGTGATTAGGGAGGCATTTCAACATATGTGGACTCCTGTAGCTGTGATGCCGAATTAGAGAAGGTTAATGAGCTGACCATATTAGCAGCCATGAAGGGCCACTTATGTGCTCTGGAGTTGCCCATTCTGCAGTGTGTAGGGAGAAATAACTCCTACAGTTACAGTTTTAGATGGGCCTGAGTACGGGTATGTAATCTGTAGAGTATTATAGACTGGCAAGTACGATATGTTTTTGTTATACTGTAGCCTAGATTAAAGGCACCACACTGGAAACACTGCTCATCGAGTACTGCAGTGAATCCAACAACAAGGGCAGCATGGCTGTCTTATAGGCACAGTATCACACGGCAAGCTCAAGTTCCACATGCTGATCCATTTTACTGCGGCCACCGTAGACATTCATGTGCACAAACTACTCTGTGGGCAGTTTTTAATCAGAGACAGTCTTTGAATATATTGCTGATGGCACGCTACGGAAGATAAGGAGTCAAAAGCTAATTCACTGCACTACTGAAAGCAACTGTCAGATATATATGAGTGGAGGAGCAGCAGTCCTCATGCTGGGGCATCTGTCGTTCTTACAGGTACTACTTTGTGGTGGAGGAAGACAACACGCCGCTGTCTGTGACGGTGACGCCATGTGACGCTCCTCTGGAATGGAGGCTGACACTGCAGGAGCTGCCGGAGGACGCCAGTGGAGAGGGATCAGGTAAATTACACAGTTACACTCCTTTAGTGGGCTTTATATCTCCAGGGGTTCTCAAACATTTCACAGTGCTGACCGAGTTTTCACGGACCAGTAGAGGAGCAGGTGGGGGAGCAGGGCAGGATGGGTGGCTGTTGAGTTGCATGGTTAGGCCCACAGACCAATCATCATGCCTTACTAAACCCACTAGGTAGTACAGTCTACTTTCGTAGTTGGGTGCAAAAAAAATCCAACAACAACTAACCACTCTAAAATGCAAGAGACTTTTCCTAATGTGGTACTCTTTGGGGATTTGTGGCTTTCCGGTAGACTCCGTCCTGAACAAATGGCTCCTTTGAGCAGAACTGCTGTAGATCTTTGGCTATATTTTTGTCAAAGGCAAAAGCAACCAACATACTCGCAAAGCCATACAGAAATGTGATGCCTGCCATCATGTAAAAAAAAAAAATCCATAAAATGTAATTGGAAGAGTTACTAAAACTATATTATTATAATATTCATTAATTTTATGAATGAAATGGTGAAAACATATGTCGATCCCAAAAATAGATAGATGACAAATGCTAAGAATAATCCTATAAGCAAAAAACAGCAATAAATGTGACCGCTAAGGATTAATACATGCCCCTTTCAGCCAGTCTGTCTAGAACCTTCATTCTGAGTTTGCATTTGCATGTTATTCCATGCAGCTTAGTTGATAATGTGTGTTTTAATATGCACTTACGCACCAGATCCTGGATCCTAACCTGTGCATGGGGTTAGTGGAGGAGGATTCTACATACATTGATCAATAAAGCTTAAAGCTTAATACATACCTGCACATCTCCTGAAGATTAGACACGATTAGAATCAGCCATTATGTCCTCATGGGTTTTATTAAAGAGCAGCGTGCCCTAGGCTCATTTACCAATGACATACTGCACTGCTGTAGTAAGTAGAACAACTAAAAATGACTAATGTCAGTTTTCTAGGCACAGGGATATGCTTAGAGCACTGTAAATTACACAGACAGTGGATATACACTCCCAATGGACAGTTGCTTCATGGTACAGTAGCAGACAGAGATTAGGCTGTATTCCTTTAATCTGAATCCAAACACTGACCCTATTAATAAGGTGAATTTAGACCGACCAACAAATGTGCAATGTGTTTTTGCAACCAGCCAAAGGAGTCCAAGAGAATCTCCTAGAGAGGCGGTCGTGGAGCCGTTTGTGTAAAAATAGCCGTGGATTGATTTATAAAAACAGAGGAAAGATTACTCGAATGAGAGCGCACATAGAAAGTGAATGACCAAGGAGCTGGGTAAATATTTGTTGTCTGAGAGGCAGCGGGAATGGGTCGTGCATGGGGTAGCCTTTTCCAACGTGCTTAATCGTTGGGATGTGTGTGTGTGGGTGGATTGTGTGTTTGTGTCTGATCCCAATATGACCACACTTGACGTGCCGATGAACCGCATCTGACGTCCACAGTCTGGAAGGCAGCGAGGTAAAGAGCAAGAGAGGGAGAGATATCGTTCATACAGGGTGGACGGAGTCATAGCAGTCCTCCCAACGTCTCAGTCAAATCAGAGCAAGCTAAAAAGGGGTCATGACCTTTCCATTGCTTTCCTCCACCACCCTCATCATAGAAAGGTCATAACTCTTTTTCATGCTGAATTTTCCTTTCCTTGTAGTCTAGCCCCCACAGTTTTCTCACTCTTTTCTTTATGTTCTTCCCACTCCCTCCATTTCCTTACTCTCTGTATCTGGAGAGTATCTGCAAAAGCAAAAAATCTGTGAATTTAACTCCATAGTCCCATAGCACACTACACATGGATTTATATATATTTAGAGGGAAAGAAAGAATAAAAAAATGAGAGGGTAAGATCAAATAACTAGCAAAATATTAATATTAATAATGTAATGCATATTAATGATCAGTGCTCAGGTCCTGCTTGGGTGCCAGAGTGTACCTTCTAAATTAAAGAAAACCTTAGAAGTCTTAGAATGAAAGCTATGGATTCTAAGGAAAGAAGCCAAAGTAGTTTTTTCATGGCAGAAGCAGTGATTTTAAAAATGGTAAATAGCTGCAGATGGCCATCCTTGTTAGTGTGTGATATCAGATATGACTGAAAACACACAAAAAAGAAAAGCTTGCCATATAGTCTTGAAAGATTATAAAGTGCTTTTTAAATGTATTGGCCTGATCATTGTGCATAATTTGCAGAGGACTTGCATGTGTGGCTAAACGTGTCACAAAGCATGCAAATGGTAAAACATCCTGGCAACTGACGACATTTTGAGAATGTTTATAAATGAGAAAATGTGTCAACGATATTTTCTGACTGTATGTCTTAATATTGGCCAGTTTTATCAGTGCGGTTCCCTTGATGTTTAGTGTTTACTGGTGTTTCTCTAATGTCATGAGATTGTGTGGCTATATGTGTGTGTGTGTGTGAGCAGATGGGGTCTGTGTGTACAATAATGTGTCCCAGGCTTAATTCTCCCACTGGCTGGGCTGACGAACAGCAGAACCCTCATCACTCACTCCTGCATTAATCCACTGTCTGGGTTCTTGCATAGGAGTCCAGGTTTTACAGAAACTGTAATAATCCCCCCTTGGTTTGCCTGATGATCTGGCTTGGCTGCTGTCAGGGCTGCTGAGGAAGAGACATTCATCATCATCCTCACCCACACCAGACTCCAAAATATATTTATATTACAGGTTGTAAAAATATGTGTCCCCAAAACAGTTTTTAAAGTTGTAAGAATTGTATTATTAAAACAAAAAAAACAATTAGGTTTTTATATATATATATATAAACACAGTTATTCATGTGGACATTATATGCATGTTATATACAAAGTTGACTCAAGGAAATGGCATTTTAAGGTTAAGGTATGTGTCCATGAGCCTGTAATGAGAATAGTCATATTGGAACATTTGCTTGCTAAAATTCATTTTATATTTGGGCAGAAACTGGGTTCTCATTCGGTCACAAACACAAATGTGAACCATCGAGGCACAATGAGTGGAAATGAGCAAGAAACTGGAACTGAGCATCGCGGCTCAGCGTTGGAAAATGTTCATGTGTACATAGTGATGTAGAACTATACACCTTTCCTACACAACACACTGTATTATGTAAATATACAGAAATATACATGACTGTACACAAGCACTGGGTGTCCATACATAATCCATGACCCTTTTGCCATATTTGCTGAATGCCTCCGGAGGGAGCAGCGTCTTTGAACCTGACGTGTGTTAATTTAATACGCCGGTGAGGGCTCTCTCTGGTTGACAAACATAATATTATGCTTTCTCGCCAGGCTGAAAAGAGAGGGTCCGAATGGGAACCATGGGCCAGAGAGGCTACAAGGCACCTCTGTGTCGAGTGGGGGTTTGTGGGGAAGGGAAAGTTATGATGTCGCGCAGTGTTTAGAGAGAAAACACTTCGGCTAATGCCGCCAGCAGCTAATTGTTCACTAGGGCCCGGGATGGTCACTGTGACCTCACCAGGACAAATGGGCTAAAATGCAAAGCACTGTGTTAGCTATAGGTAATTTAGCATGTCTGCAAAATTGGGGTCTGGAGAAGAAAAAAGAAATTAAACAAGCAAAAGAGGAAAATACAAGGATGTGGGGATGAGAGTGAAAGTGTGCCATTGTTGTGTAGACTCCATGTATTTGTTGGATGAGGACGTTTGAATACTTCATTACCAATATTCCAAACCATTACATCATGTACTTTGGAAGAGCAGAACTCAAAAACCTAATCCATGTATGCATTTGCATGTGTTTCACAGGTGAGCCGGAGCCTTTGGAGCAGCAGAAGCAGCAAATAACAGCCAGCGAAGGCACAGAGCTCTTCTCCTACAAAGGCAATGATGTGGAATCCTTTGTGTCCACTAGCTCACCGTCCGGCCTCTACCAGCTGGAGATCCTTTCCACTGAGAAGGACAGCAACTTCAAAATCTATGCCACCACCACCCCAGAATCTGACCAGCCCTACCCTGAGCTGCCATACGACCCTCGAGTGGATGTGACTGCCTTGGGCCGCACAACTGTCACCTTGGCCTGGAAGCCTACACCTACGGGATCGCTGATGGGCCAGCCTGTGCAGTACTGCGTGGTCATCAACAAGGAGCACAATTTTAAGAGCTTGTGTGCCGCTGAAGCAAAGATGGGAATGGATGACATCTTCATGCCTGCGCCCAAGCCGGGCCGGGACTTTAGCCCATTCGATTTTGCCCACTTCGGCTTCGTCCCGTCTGATAATGATTTTCTTAAGGACCGTTCACTAGCCACTAACAGGGCGATGGGCAGCAAGTTGTCGCGTTCCTACAGCCCCAAGCCCAAGGTCTCGGACATCCGAAAGATTTGCATTGGCAACAAAAACATCTTCACCATCTCAGACCTGAAGCCTGACACACAGTACTACTTTGATGTGTTTGCTGTCAACACAGCCACTAACACCAGCACAGCCTATGTGGGCACCTTTGCCCGCACCAAACAGGAGGCTGAGCAGAAGACAGTGGAGCTGAAAGATGGCAAAGTGGCTGATGTTTTCATCAAGAGGAAGGGCAGCAAGTTCCTGCGATTCGCCCCAGT
The DNA here is from genome assembly GCA_037576975.1 of Alestes dentex. Taxonomy (NCBI): domain Eukaryota; kingdom Metazoa; phylum Chordata; class Actinopteri; order Characiformes; family Alestidae; genus Alestes; species Alestes dentex. The sequence goes on along the minus strand of JBBIGA010000132.1, from coordinate 3,664,431 downwards.
TTCCTCACACCAGCGGGTGACCTTGTATGTTCATGCCTGCCTGGATGCAGTACAGCTGCAAGTCCGGCGTGATGGAAAACTTCTCCTGTCGCAGAACGTCGAGGGTGTACGGCAGTTCCAGCTGCGAGGGAAACCCAAGGCAAAGTACCTCATCCGTCTCCGGGGCTCCCGCAAAGGTGCCTCTACGCTGAAGGTTCTAGCAAGCACGCGCCAAGGTGCCAAGCAGCCTTTCCCTTCCTTGCCTGAGGACACACGCATCAAGGCCTTCGACAAACTTCGCACATGCACCTCTGTCACAGTGGCATGGCTAGGCACGCAAGAGAGGAACAAGTACTGTGTGTATCGGCGCCAAGTTGACGAGGGTTACGGAGAAGAACAGAGGCGCCGGGAGCAGAACCAGTGTGCTGGGCCACAGACCCGCCGCAAGTCTGAGAAGGTGCTTTGCAAGTACTTCCACAGTGCCAACCCTCAGAAGGCTGTCACCACAGAGACTGTCGGTGGGCTGGAGCCCGGCAAGAGCTACCTGCTGGATGTTTATGCGGTGGGCCATAGCGGCCACTCAGTCAAGTACCAGAGCAAACTGGTGAAAACAAGGAAGTACTGCTAAAATGAAAGAAATAATTAAGCAAAAATGCAAAAAAACACAAAACAGACTCTGCACAGAAGTAAATATATTATATATATAATGAGAGAAAAAAGAAGAAGTTTATTTAACTGGAAGTGATATTCTACTAAGTTTTTTTTTTGCAGACTGACTACTTGGTGCACACCGTCAGCTCTGTGTGGCAGAGACTGAACTGCTTCTTAGAGAGAGATAGCATCCTGTATATTTCTCATAACGAGCTCAGCTGACGAGTCGTGACCGCTGCCCCCTGCAGGAGACACGTGGGGAGCTGCTGGGCTCGTTTCTGTTTCGGCCGTGTCATGAGAACTGCATTAATTCATCTGTCCTTGCAGTGTTCCCTCCATTGCTGACCCTTTTACAGAGATAGCTACTGCCTCCCCCATCCGATCTCTCACTGAGTACTCATGACATGTTTAGGAAAAGTTCTTAAATTATTTTATACCTCTTAATGTTTTTGTTTCGTTAATTGAACTGTTATGTTTTTGTTTATTATTGGCTGTTATTATTTCTGATATGAAAAAAAAAAATTGTAAAATGATCTGATGAAGTTGGGCAGTTGTTGAGGCACCGCCGATCCCCATGTCCTTTTTGTCTGTGTATTATCTCATTCTGTGAGTGAATCGCTCTGGGATTCTGTAAATGTGGTCTTTCTCTGTGTCTGCTCTGCCTGTCCACATGTACAGAGTGCTTCTGCCAATATTCATGTACATAAAACCCTAAATATAGAGGCCAGTAATCCCCCTGGTGTGGCTCCTGGTGTTGTGTTTCTCAACAGGGATAATCACTCGCTCATAAAGTGGCCCATGGATCAAGATCAGCAGCCATGTCCTCTAACCCATGACCGAGACGCTGTACTTGGATTATGGTATAACATATTGTGAAGTTTTGAAAAGCACATGAACATTTTACAGACACACACACACACAAGCATACTTACAATTACAATAGTGGTCCCATTAGCATGGTAAAGCATGTGACTTAATCCTTCACCGGGCTAAACGTAGCTTCCATTACCAGGTGACAATACTGCCTGGACAAGCATGGACTTGGCGAAAGAATTAGTCCCTTTGGGAAAAGGGGCCGTTTATCAAACACATGCCATTTTATTGTAACGAATTAAACAACATGATGGCCATGTCTGCAAACAGATTCAACCTCCCCAATCCCACGGTGAGGCGATACCGAATCCAGATGTAACCACTGTAATTCACGAAGGTTGGAACTGTCGAGACTAAGCTTACTGACACTTAGAAGCAACTTTCCCCACAAATCTACTTAAAACTCAAACAAACTAAAAGCATGGTTTCTGTTTATTCATTTGTTTAAAAAAGTATGTGGAGTGCTGAAACTCTGGCTCACCTACAACAAGCAACATGATTTCTGGCGACCTTGCATTCACAATTCGATCCACGTGTGTCAGAAAAGTAGTGAAATTCTATCCCACAAGTTAACACAACCAGGGTTAAACAGCCATCTCCCTTATGTATATATTCCTCAGACTCACAAACATACACTTTATTAAGTTTAGACAAACGAGACTAAAGGTCTTTGTTACATTTTGTGCCAATTATATGCTAAACACTAATATGATAAGGTACAATCTGTGTACTACAGTCAGTCTGGTTGTCAGTTTAGTGTGGAAAATATTACCATACAAAAATGTACATACAACCTCACAAATATACTTAACAATAAGCAGTGATATTCCATTAAAGCACATTAAATGTGGTATATCTAAGGGCATACTCACACTAAGCTCAGTTCCCTGGTACCATGTCTTAGCACCCCATGTTTTCAAGTTCTCAGCTTGTCATGACATCTACAAGCATGTAGATAGTAACAATATTTTACCAGGTTTTGTGCATTGTATGCAGTACCTGTGTTCTCTGGTCTACCCAAATTTACCAGCAAACACTGCAACTCCGCTGGAGACTAAAGTGATCCCTTTGCCACCATGTTTGTTAACTGGGACAGTTACATTCAATTTCAGTGCTCAGGCACAGTTAGCGATCACACGAGATTCGTACCATGTCCAAATCCAACTCTTCAGAGTACTCTGCTTGGGCCTGGTACGGCGTGATCAAACAACCTCAACAAACTGGACTCTGAGAGTCAAACATGCTCAGACACCTTACCGATCACTAAGTGTGAATACATCCAAAATTACTGTCAGCCTGAATCAAAAATATTGGTAATAATGGTCTCTCAAAGATTCATTTGACAATCAAAACCCCACACCGCTAGTGTGTGCCTAACCCTGCAGTTCTGCCTATAGAAGATCTTGGCTTTTCCTGTGGTAATTACTAATGTCAGTTTAATTTGAATTCCGTAGCTCACTTCGGATTTCTTAAGCAAAATTGTGCTTTCCTTTTGAATAGAACAGAAAAATGAGGAGCAGCACGAAGTTGGCTGTATACAAACTGATTAGGATATCACTCACCACATAGTAATCAGATTTCAGTCTGGCGGGCAGGAGATTGACCACCTTGCATGTGGATCCGATCCAGTCACATGATGCAGGCGTAAACAGGGCCTGAGAGTATAAACATGATCTTATCATAAGAGATCGGTATATTTAAACAGCCATGTAAAGAAATGACTAGAAATGACTGGACTATACCATTGATACATATTTGCTAAAAACACATGAAAAAAAGCATACAAGTTCATCCTTCAGAACTGAAGCGTTTATTCACATGTAACTTGTTTCTGAGGCAAGACAAGCCCATACTATTAGCAGAACCCCATTTTCCTGTGGGTAGCCCTTTCCCCTCCCCAACTGTTTGCACTACAGGACACACAGTGGTCATGAACATCATAATCAAGAATGAACTGATTCTAAGTACGTGTGATCTTTTGAGTGTACCTCTGGAACTGGATCAACTTATTTAAAAAAAAAAAAACTGAATTAGTACATAGATCCCAATACACTACTTTACATCCCCCATATCCTATCTGTCAGTCAAACAGAGCCTGCAGGAGATACACACAAGCCCCACCTGGGTCCCATTAGCCTCCTTGCTGCTCTGGACTGATGTGAAAGAGCTCTGGGATTGGTTTGGGATTGTTGATCACGGCCTTGTTAAAAAAAGAGGCTAGTAAATGCAATGGAAGGCGTGTAGTGTGCAAGTGTGCGATCCCCATTCAGTCGTAATAAACATATTTGGCTAAATGAGTGTGCATACATGAATGTCTTCCATTTGTCTATCTGTATCTCGGTGTCTGAAACACACATGCACGCACACACACAAATGAACAGCATCCCATTACCTCAGTTTATCCCTTGTCCTGGAACATTTGTTAACCACAGTCGCTTACGGATAGCAGCCAAAACTCACTCGGAAAGAAATGATAATAGTACTATCAAAACAGGGCTTTTTGCTGTAAAAGCAATTCACATTTGTGTCATAAAAAGAGGAAGAAGCTCAGATAGACTGAATAAACGCTCTCAAACTGTGCTGCGGCACTGCGGGGCTGTAAAAGTAGAGGCTTTACGTTTCAGAGGAGAGAAACTGGAAGAGCAGATCGATGGGAAGAGGTGGCCAGGGAAAACAGAGAGCGCAATAAATATCCTACAGGAATATGCTGAATCCAAACCCCATGCTTTCAGCATGTAATGCTACATTTTTACATTTGTTCTACTCTCATCTGGATTTTTTATTATTTGTTTGGTTTTATACATTTCAAGAAAAAAACTGCTTCTTTTATTTAAAAAACAAAAAACTTGGTTTACTAAATTGTCAGATATTGTGTGTATGTACACTACCGGTCAAAAGTTTTAGAACATCCCCGTGTTTCAAGCTTTTTCTTATTGAAATTCAAACAGTTCAAGTCCAGTGAATAGCATGAAATGGTACAAAGGAC
>JBBIGA010000132.1:3594367-3606873 GCA_037576975.1 Alestes dentex | reverse complement strand
CTCTCTCTGTCTCTCTCTCTGTCTCTCTCTCTGTCTCTCTCTCTCTGTCTCTCTCTCTCTGTCTCTCTCTCTCTCTCCCCTCCAGGAGAAGCCGTATAAATGCAGCGAATGTAACAAGGCCTTCAGTCAGAAGCGAGGTTTGGATGAACACATGCGCACACACACCGGAGAGAAGCCCTTCCAGTGTGACGTTAGTACTTCCCCACACACACCACACACACACACACACACACACACACACACACACACTCCACACGCCTGCACACTCCGAACCTTACCACAGCCCACGGGCTTCTAGCAGGAGAGGGGACGGCGGTGGACTGTGGGTGCCGTATGACGTTGGTCAGGTTTAAGCCTCAAACCGCTTGAAGCTGGAATGGCTTTAACTCTGTCTCAGTCCTGAGGAGCTACGACTGGGTTTGATGTCACCCCGTCCCGGGGTAGGACGACACTACAATTAGAACTAAACCTGACAGTTTAGTAGAAATAGTGTAAATGCTGCATCAATTTTGGAATAGACAATATATCATAACAGATCATAAACCATATACTGGTTTTTAGCCTCTCAACAAAAGGAGAAAGGCTTAGTGTATCATTTCTGTATTTATTTTACTTTTCTGTATTTCACTTCTGGTCAAATAATTCCTCCAGTCGCAGTTGTGGGTTTGTGTGTGTGCATATTTGTATATGTTTTATTAAAAATGAAAATCGGAAACTTCATTTATCCTAGACGGAACTGCTTATGCTATAACTGAACTGAGCAGACACGCAGAGGCAAAAAGACGAATGGAAAATATAATATAAAGTCAAAATAAAACCCTCTGAAAACAAAATTATCCATAAGGAATCATTTAAAAAAATAGAATTAATTGAAAATTGTTGATTTTTTTTAAACCTGGGTCTAATAGAATCATTGTGAGGTCAGAGATTTATATTAGTGTTTGTGTATGGAAGAGACAGAGAGGATGTTTGTGTGTTTGTATGTGTTCGTATCTCTTCTCCAGCAGCTTCTGAGAAAGGGGGAAAATGAGACTATATGTTTATGTGTGTGTTTGTGAGTCTGTGGGTGTTTTAGTGTGTTTGAGTGAGTGTGAGAACACTGATGGAGTGTTTCTGTGCTGCTGGAGCCACAGAGGAAGGATGTCTTGCCAGGCAGACACAAGGCCGAAACCGCCCTGCGCAAACTGACCCTGGTCTGACCTTTACACACACACACACACACACAATCAGCCGGACCTCACACCCGGAGCGGCCCCGATTCCAAACCACACCGTTAAAATAACAAAGCCTCATCGTCTCCTCTCTGTCAATGATGGGGCAGCAGACTGTCTCGCTGAGACGGCGCAGTGGGCCAGAACCAAAAATAATGAATCTGTATTATGTAGAAGAGGGGTTGAGTCTCTAAATATTTAGAGAAAAACACACTTCTTGTACATAGAATTTCTGAGCCAATTCAACCAATAATTAGCGCCTCGTTGTGGGTGACAACACCAATAAACATTCATTTTAATTTCTCAGCTATTTTTAAACAGGTTCACATAGTAGTCCGTACATGAGGTGCAGAGAATTGCGCAGGATCATAAGTAGTTTGAGCGTTTCGTGTTATCGTTGCGTCATTAGTTCATGAAAAAAAAGTGCCAACAAAAAGCCTGAAGTTGATTGTAGATGTGGTAATTGGAGTCTGTTACTCATCTCTCAACATCAGGACCATATTAATACCAGCAAAGCAAGCCGTGATGAGGTTGAAAAACAGAGTATATCACTCAAAGTCAGAGCCAAAACCTGCAGATGGAGCAAAATCAATGGTAAATTGTCAAAAATGCACTGTTTGCTTAGCAATAGCAAATAACTTGGCAGAACACGGAATACCAGAGATCACATTCAACCATGATGAAAAATTGACGAGTCAAAATCACTGGTGAACCTCATAAACAGAAAGGTCACGTTGCAAAGCTGGAACATCTTATGGACAGATGATGATGAGGAGGAGTAAGGATAGTGTGAAGAAGAAAAAACTGCCCTTGATCACAAACATGCATTGCTGTCAATGGAGCTGGATCTCTCGTTCATTTTGTCGTTTTAGCCCTATAGAGTTTTTTATAGGAGCATAACAAATCCTTCAAAACTCAGCAGTCAGTATTTCATCCTGAAACAGGACAGTGACCTAAAGTGTGTCTGAATATTGCATGTACCGAAATCCGTTTTCAAGGGCCATAATGCAAAATCGTATTGACTGGCCAGATCACCTAACCTGGAATCCGCTGATCATGCATTTCACTTAACGAAGACCAGGTTGAGGGCGAAAGCTTGCAAAACAATCATGAACTGTACTGTAATGCTGATGTGTTGCAGAGTTCAGGCAGTCATTTATTATAAAGTCTTGAAAGCCAGACTTCTGACTCTTGCCAGATAGGCAGGTTTCGCCACTCATTGTGATCAAGAACCACCAACTTTGACAGGAAGGGGTGGTTTGACTGAGATGTGAACCGACTAATCACAGTTGTCTTTGCATCAGTGCATTTTGTTCTTTAGGTAATGGTGAAACACTGACGCTGTTTGTTCTTACGTCACTTTCAAAAAAATAATGTAAGAAATCTTGTGTAAAGCACCAGCCTGGTTTTACCAGTCACTGTGAGATTATGTACCAGAAACACTAAAGCAGAAAGCATGAGCTGTACCTTTCTCTGAAAGTCTGACAGACTGAGGTGTGGCCAGCCAATCAGAGTGCCACGTCTGACTGGGTTCAGTTTTGGCCATCTTAGTGCAAAGAAATATTGAGCTTTTAGAAATATTGCAGGGTTGGATTGTTTGATATTTCTCTCTCTCTCTCTCTGCCTCTCTCTCTGTCTCTCTCATGGTCTCTCTTTCTGTCTCTCTCTCTCTCTCCTTGTCTCTCACTGTGTCTAACACTGTCTCTCTCTCTCTCTCTCTCATGGTCTTTCTTTCTGTCTCTCTCTCTCTCTTTGTCTAACACTGTCTCTCTCTCTCTCTCTCACTGTCTCTGTCTCTCTCTCTCTGTGTCTCTCACTGTCTCTCTTTGTCTCTCTCTCTCGCTCTCTCTCCCTCTGTCTCTCACTGTCTCTCTCTCTCTGTCTTTCTCTTTCTGTATGTGTCTCTGTGTCTCTCTCTCTCTCTCTCTGTCTCTTTCGCGCTCTCTTTCTGTCTCTCTCTCTCTCTGTTTGTCTCTCTCTTTCTGTCTGTCTGTCTGTCTGTCTCTCTCTCCCCCATTGCTTCTTTAAACCAGTTTGTCTCGAGTGTCTTAGTGGAAATGTGTAATGGTAAAGCGTAGCTCTGTTTCTGCTCCTAGCTGATTTGACCACACAGACAATGGCAGTAAAACGGGTCCATATGGTCCATATTAAACAGCGCCATTATTTTATTGTTCTGAAAAACCAAAGAACTCAAGCAAACCAGTCAAACTTCATCTTAATAATGGAAAGTTGAGTTTTTGGTATTTTTTTTTAAACATTGAATAGGTTTAAGTGAGTTTGGGGGGGGTGTTAGTGGTACTTGGCCCTTGTCCAGCACTGGGTAGCCCCAATAGATAATGATCTTCTGCAAATACACATACACATGCACATGATTTCAAACACTTCCTAAGTAATACCTACACTGTGAAACAGGAGACACACTCTCAGTAGGAGGCTAAGGAAGACTCCTAACTTCTCAATCTCAGCCATCTCAGCAAACCAAATGAAAAACACTCGCACTGTTTTTATTTGATTTTGCCGACAAGCCACAAGCATTTCTTAAGTTTAGTTTTTTCCTCCTTTCTACATCCATAAGCCAGTTAAATTGGCTGCTTCCTCCAGTCTCTCTCGCTCTCTCTGCCTCCTCTGATACGTTTTGTCTTTTAAGCCCTGAAGTGGTTCGGCCCTGAAAACTCCAACAAAACCTCCCAGAACAGCCGTCATCAGTGGCAGTTTACTCCCGTAGTTCTTTCATGTGAAGGAGAAACCGTCCCTAATCCAGCTTTGTTTTGATTCTGCTTTTATATACATTTCACTTCATCTGACCGTATTTATGGATATTAAGACCTTCCTCCTTGCTTAGCTTTTTATGCAATGATGTTGCGGTCTTAATTACATGTCCTCTTTATTATGTGACCAAGACGCAGCGCGAGGCCTAAAAAGCGTCTCCTAAACCTGTTAGCAGTGATGAGGCTTAACTCTGTCCGCACCGATATTTTTAAACACTAACCAGACGGCAGAAGCATGTACTCCTCTTGACTTTTTTTTCCGGAGTCTTTGGTCGAGCGGCAATTTTAGTGGAATTAGTAGAAAAAAAAGAAAATGCTATGATGTGGTTCGTGTTTGTCACTTTTTTTATGAAATCAATGACATGAGAAACAACAGTTATGTTCTGACATCTGCAAGCTTGGAAGACAGCAGGAGGCCATGAGCTTTTAGAAATATTGCAGGGTTGGATAGTTTGAATTCTTTCGGGAATGGATTTCATGGATTTTGATCTTTTGATTCTCTTAAACCATCCTCACTATCTGGGAGGACGTATTGCGAGCCCTAGATGAAATTCTACTTGGTGCCCCCCCCACCCCACCCCACCTCATACCCTGAGAATCCAACAGAAACAATGCAATATAATAGTACACTTTTTAGAACAGTTTTTTTCGATTTATTTTACTTTTTCCTTTTCCTTGTTGTTTTTCTTTTATTCATACTGACTGCAGATAGGTGCACATGGCCTACCCGCTTGAGGGTATTTTTTAAGGGAGCCTATAACATATAATTTGCAAATTATGGTTTTGATTAAATCACTGGCAAGTTTCATTTAATCCTGGCCTTTCTCTTTGGCTTGAGATCACTTGGGTAAGAGTCGAGGAGGGGGGTTCAGAATGGATTTGATTATCTGTAGTCAATTATGTGTTTTTGACGACTCTGACAATGTCTTGCACTCATCAGAACTGTCAATAGAAAGCATTCAGATCACATCACATGGCAAAGCCTTATTGATGTTTTCACTGTAAATGTGTAATCAAGTCAAACATATTAAAAACCTATCCTATCAGCTAACAGCTAAGGTTGGATACTTTAGCTACAAATTATGTATTTGCGTTAGACACTTAAATGCAATATCGACTGCTTACCGCAGATGACAACAAAAGAAAAATGCTTCTGTCATAATTTTGGTTAATACGCTTATCAAAAGTATAATATAAGAAAGTTATAAAAAAAATGGTATAACAGGTTGTTTTTTTTTCTTGAGGTGTAACATCACTGCAATGTGACCTGTCAAGAAGTAGAAACTCTGTGTAGAAAAATGTTCATAGAATACAAAGTGGATGATGTGCACAGTGTTTCAGGGTCACTGCATGAAGGCCAGGTGTACACAGATCACTCAAACCACTTACAGAGGTGGCCAGAGACAGATCTTAACCATGTATTCATTTAACACAAGCCTAAACTGAACGTTTTTTTAATAGGCACACACAGTTCCACAAGCAGAGATCTGCTTATTACTGCCCAGCACATGAGAGGATAAACACATGATGGAGGAAACACAAGGTTGAAGTTCTCCCCTGACCGGGTGTCCAAGATTACCGTGTTTGGGTGGTAGATCTTTAGGACCAGGATTAGATCTAGGTGTGTTGGATCTCTCCAGGGTGGTCGATCTCTAGAATCAGGATTAGATCTAGGTGTTCTAGATCTCTCCATGGTGGTAGATCTCTAGGACCAGGATTAGATCTAGGTGTTCTAGATCTCTCCAGGGTGGTCGATCTCTAGAATCAGGGTTAGATCTAGGTGTTCTGGGTCTCTCCATGGTGGTAGATCTCTAGGACCAGGATTAGATCTAGGTGTTCTAGATCTCTCCATGGTGGTAGATCTCAAGGACCAGGAATAGATCTACAGTAGGTGTTCTAGATCTACCAGGATTAAACCTTGGTGTGCTGGATGCCTCCAAGGTAGTAGCTCTCTAAGATCAGGATTAAATCTCGGTGTGCTGAATCTGCACTGTCCAGGGTGGTTGATCTCTAAGACCAGGATTGTACCAGGTGGTATTATCATTTAGTGCCACACACACACATACACACACACACACACACACACACACAGTCCTATAGTCTGTAATCTGTGTGAAATTGTATAACATGCATGTGCCCCTAATGGGAGCTGTGAGAGGATGCGAGACGTTTTCCACGCTGTGTGTTTGAGTAGATGGATTACATTCATTATAGTGTGACAAGGGCAGCTGGATTCACCCCATCTCCCTCCCTCCCAAACTCTTTCTCCTTGTCTCTCTGTCTTCCTTCAACTCCTCAGATTTTATGGGTTTTAGCTGCTTTAAAAAGATGATTGACTGGGTGCAGCGGTTTTGTGTGTGCATTTTAAAATGGTTCACTTTGTGTGGATGCACGTTAGCTGCACCTTGGCACCAGGCAGTTGCTCTGAGGGGTGTAAGTGTGTGTGATTTATTGCATGGCCTGGCTGATGTTTCCTAACTGGTGCTTTTTGACTGTCTCGTTTTGTTGGCAGCGCTGTTTAAAGTGGTTTTTCAGTTTGTGTGTGTGTGTGTGTGTGTGTGTGTGTGTGTGTGTGTGTGTGTGTGTGTGTGTGTGTGTGTGTGTGTGTGTAAGAGCATCTGGTAATGAAAGTGTTTTCGCCGCTCTGCTTCTCTCTTGGTATGTTTTGTTGCCGTTGTGGTAATTATCATTATACAGATTCGCTCTACCCATCAATGCATGTCATCCATGGCTTAGCATCAGAAGAGTCGTAAATAGAGCTGCACAATATGGACAACATATCATAGCAAATCAGATTTTAAAGGGCCCATTTCATCACTTTTCTGGAATTTAAAAGGCTTAAAGTCTGTAAATATTGTTTCATATGGTACTTTTATTCCCTCCAATCATTCAGTCAATATATGGAGAATAAACTACAAAAACAGGCTGTTTTCAAATCATAGTTTTTGTGATGTCACAAAACCAACACATTTAAATATCTCTCCTTATTCTGGCTCCAGCAGTGTAGCCCCGCCCACTCATGGACCAATTCACCAGCACCCTTAATGGTTAAAACTTACACTTTTGATGGCTTACATAAAGACCTCAATTCATCAGAACACCCAGTAACTCACCTGGAGCTGTGACTGATCAACTTGCCAGAAACACTGATTGGTTAGAGACTCATTTGCATATTGCATCCTTCTGGAATATCAGTATTGCAGAGACTGATATTGCAATAACAATTAGCAGGCAATATGTTGTGCAACCATAGTCAAAAAGTCATACTTTCTTGTCATTGACAGTTTGATGTCGTAGTTATTGTAATGATTTCATTCTCTTTGATTTCTGTAATGATTATTACAAATCTGTTTATAACAACCAATGAATGTGCCTCATTCAGCCCGGAATTACACCATTTCCGACTTTTATGACACAAGAGAGAAAGAGAGACAGAGAGAGACTTACAATATGCAAAAAAAAAAAAGAACTTGGACGCCTCCATGGAAATGAACACTGTTAACGAAAAGCTAGTCATATTAGTGATGTAAGTGATGGCTCTGTTGTTCATGATGCTGGTTTAGAGTGATGGATGGTGCCTCTGTCCTCCACCTGGGGTTGAGTTCCCCATTCAGGTGCACCACACCACACCAAGACTCACTGGGCAAGACTAACACTACATCGCCAACATGTTTCAATTATGAGTCACTCTGGATAAAAGCTGCTGCCAGAAGTATAGATGGAAATGTATTTACTCTCAAAACTGCAAAATGTATAGTCCGTGTTAGACTGTACTGGGTCTGTTGATCTAAAGTAAATACTAATACAATCCCATTAAAAACAGAAAACCCATATTACTAAAACTTTGTATGTTTGATATGTTTTCTTTGGTTTTTACCTGGGTTCTGACTTAGTCCAACTCCGCATAAGTGACTGCATAAACTGTGCAGTAACAAGTAGTGCACATCATGCTCATAATCTTATTTTGCTAAATTATTTTAAGGATTTGTTTGATTTTTCCACAAATGCCCTGTTAAATAGTTTATTACATGAATGTCACAGGAAGAAAAGAACTAAAAATAAGATATTGTGCTACATGTATATCATAAAACTGTGATTTCAAGATACTTTTAGGAAATTTATTGACACTTGAGTGATATTTTTTCACGTTTCACACATTGTACTGAATAAAACTGGCCAGATTAACCAGGACGGATTATTCTGACTTTGTTATAAAAATGCAGATAGTGTTGTAAGTACTGACAATATCCATAATAAATTCATTACAGTAATTAATTACAGTAACAATGAATTTTGCTATACTGACCAGTATTGTGGTATTTTTTGCCACATTGCCTACCCTTATAGCAGTGCCTCATTATGTGGTGTCGGTCTATAAGCTTCCCAGCAGATGTTGGTGCTCTAAATGAGACCAGTAACTGTAATGTTGTAATTGTTAAACTTGAATCTCCTCTCACCTGGAGCGTCTGGTCAGTGGCTGTGTGTTATGTAACCCAGATGTCGTAATAGGTACCAGACCCCTCTCTCTCTCTGTCTCTCACACACTCACACACCACCAGATGAATTCTCTATGGGTCTTCACAGTGCAGCAGGTGTGTTAGCCATCAGTGCCGACACTCCCAGACAATAGATAAACAAAGACACAGAGACACGAAAGGAAAGATTCACTCCGAGACGGATGATCACATGCGTGGCAACATGCTGAAGCAATAAACAGATAAACAGAGGATGTACTTTATATTACACCATACAAACACAAGGACATGTATGTTTCTCATTTCTCGTTCTGTATGGAAACAGCTGTTGACTTCTTTTAGTCTGTTCTGATTATTTGTATGAAGCTACTCGTCACCATGCAGTTCTCATCAAACCGGACCTGTGTGTTTTTCTGCTCTGTGATTGGTTGTAGGTTTGCGACCTGTCGTTCAGTCTGAAGAAGATGCTGATCAGACACAAACTCACCCACAACCCCAACCGGCCGATGGCGGAGTGCTCACTCTGTCATAAGAAGTTCACTCGCAACGACTACCTCAAAGTGCACATGGAAAACGTCCACGGAGAGACGGAAGGATAGACTGAGTTACTCTTTTATGAAGTACTCCTAACTTAAAAGGAGGGGAACTGAAGGCCAGCAGAGTCTCCAGATCTTCCAAATCGAACTAAAGTGCTGTTCGGACAGGATTATTTTTACAAGGGGAGGTGGGGTAATATAGTTTTTGCAGCCGTTTCTCAGTGTTTTCGGTCCCATCCGAATCCTCCATGTCAGTCATTGTTACGAGCTGCATCAGGAAACACTCCACACTGTGTATTCTATGGGAAAAGACTCCTTAAATAAGGAGACGTTCTCAAGCCGACATATACTGTCCTACCTCAGGTGTACAGCTCCGCCCTTTAAAGCGCAAAATGGTGTTTAAGCACACGTCCTCTACAGAGAACGCACTCCTGCACATTTTAATACAGTTACTGTTCTTGTGATGATTTTATTACATTCTATTGTATGTTACATGTACATTTTTTAGGGGTTTCTAGCCCACCTGTTGCTGCACAATTTATCCGCCCACCCTCCTGCCCCATATATTAGTGGAATCGTGGTCAGCAGTGGTCTTGTGGTCAGAACCTGAAGAGGATGCACACATTTTGGATGGAAAAAGATGAGCTTTACGTTTATTAGGTGTAGCAACAAGGTAGACGCATCTAACGACCTCTACTTGGAAGAAGACCACCCTAGGACCACCACTTTAGGTGCATCATCATGTTTAGGTGCATCATCAACCCTATAGATCAGTGAAAAAAAGACCACCTTTGGACTCCCACTGACCAGATATTACTACAACAGTACTGACACACTCACTATATCCGTGTCCTAACTGAGCTGAGAATGTTCTACCCGAATCATATCTGGTCAGCGGTGGTCCTGTGGTGGTCTTTTTGATGATCCACGCAAATGTCTGGACATTGGTTTGTTCTGTGGTGGTCTTTTTTTTCTCTGTTAAATTGGACAGAGGAGGGCTGATAAATTGAGCGGCAACAGATAAGCTACAATCTGTAACCTTCAAAGTGCACCTCTAGGTTAAACGTGTTTCTGATTCCTTTACATCACAATATGCAGCTATTCAAAACTGAATTGTGCTTTTTTTTTCCCAGTGCAAATCTACCCTGATTATCTGTCTCAGCTATGCATGGCTGCTGAATAGCCAGTACATAAAAGGAGCCATGTTACCATGAAGGTAAAACACACAGCTATTCAGCCTGCGTTCACTGTATGCAAGTTAATCACAGTTCAACTGCACAGACAATGAGGTTTCTGATGTTTTCATCTGTTAACACTGTGTTATTAGACACAGTGACGTTTCTGTTTAAGGTGCGGATGGGAGCGATGCAATAATAAAAAATAATGTGTAATGAAATTAACTTTTTTTTTTTAGCAGGAAAAAGATGTTATATGTATGTTAATAAGTAGTCAGCATTGTTTTATGTTATTCTTATACCTATTCAGAAAAGTTACATTTGTTATTAATCATCATTGGGACCAAAGAAGGAGCTGAGTGTTGATTGACTTCCCGTTGGACGTCATTTACTGTTGCCATAGTTTGAAATCAAAATTTGTAGTTTTGTTGCTATATCGTTTTATGCTTTGTAAGTTCATTTATTGTGTTTATTCCACTTTTAATGTAACACAGTTAATATAAAAAATGTTACTGTTGTGGGTTAGCTTTGTTAGAGTGACTAGAACGACTGAATGATTAAGAAAGATTGAATGTATTTGAGGAAGATAAAGTGGATCCAGTACTTGTTCAGACTGAGTTTTGCTCCTATTTTGTTTTTATACTGAAGTGTCCTCATCAGCACTTTATGAAAATCCCCGATTCCCAGGCAGCTGTGTGCTTTTGCTAATTATAAACCCTTGAGCCTGGATGAACTGTTGATGGCAGGCTAATCATATGTGCTTCGAGCGTTGATTACAAGTGTTCACTCGACAGTCATTAACTAAAGCCCGACTCCAAGCTTGGTAACTGCGGGTTAGAGCCTGATTAAAGCTTTAGCTTGGCCTGAGCCACCACTGACTTGTCAAAGACAACACCTATTAGTCCTGTTGACTCCATACAGACACAGTTCACACACCTTAAAGTTTCTCTTCATCAGTTCCGTCATCTGTACACAGTACACATTCGGTAATTTGAAAATGTAACAAATTGATCACCTGCAACCGTTAGGATTTCTGGTTAATGTTGCTTTTAAACTTTAACTTCTACTATTAAAAGCCAGTAATGATCAAATGGCAGTTATGAATTTGCAAATTAAAATACAATATTAACACATTACTCTCCAGTCTATATATTTGTGACACCTATACACCTGGGAGTCTGTTTACATGAAGCTTTTTCTGTGACTGACCTTCGATTAACAACAATGAGACTAAATTTAACTTTAATTTAAGCTTAGATCATTTCTCATTTTTTCTGTGTGAGACTTGGATAATTAACCATAAATACTTTTTTTGTGACCTTATTTACCCGAGCTGAGTGTACATTGTTCAAAAACCAACCGCAATATATTGGAACATTTTTCAATGTGTTCATATGGATTCAATTGACTCTTCAGATGTTCGGCCTATCTTGTGTTGATTTTTTTAAATTTGTTATGCATTTTAATAAGCTAATGAGGCTTCTTCGAGTACACCAACACCTTTTCTGTTCAGGAATTTTCTCCATCAACCATTCTTTTCTTTCTTTTTCACATTTTTCGTTTTTCTTCGTTTATGCCATTTTATTTGTCTCCCAATTTGTGTTTCCTCTTCATTCCTGTCTCCTCTCTCTTGTTTTCAGCGCTGTCTCTCCTAGCAGTGGTTTCCTTTCGGCTGTGTTGGTGCGGGTGGTCAAGCTAAGTGCTCAGTTTTCAGGATTCAGCTGCTGCTTAATACATTACTTTGTTACTTTGCTCATTTGTCTTCTTCGCTCTTCACTGGAAGCCATTCTTCAGCCTCAGCTCAGTTTCTTCGTTCGTTTTTTCGGGTTCTCCTGTAAACGGTCCTCCTAGGAGCTGCCGGGTTTGTCGCCTCCTTTCCTCTGCTGCCGTATCTGGGAAACCCAAGCTGGGCCGAATCTCCAGATGTGTGCTGTGTTCCCACGCAGCTGTATTAATAGTTGCCACTTCTGTCAGTGTAAACAGGCTGGTTGAGTGATGGCTCCACACTCCAGCTACTCTACGGCCTCCCAAACACCATCTCACCCCGCGTGCATCTGCATCAGGACCAACATCAATCTATAAATGTACCTGAGCTTGTGCTGCCTTGAGAAGAACTTTTATAGTGTCTGCTGGCTTTCCCACACTTCCAGCTCTGTGTGTGTTTATGTGCTGAACATCTGTCTGATCTATATGCGTTCCTATGTGTGTGTGAGCCACTGTCATACTACCCTCAAAGTCTGTTGGTTTCCCACAGTCGGGGTACACTCTCTGTCTCTCTCTCTCTGTCTCTCTCTCTCTCTCTCTCTCTCTCTCTCTCTCTCTCTCTCTCTCTCTCTCTCTG
>JBBIGA010000132.1:3510482-3525238 GCA_037576975.1 Alestes dentex | reverse complement strand
TACATATATATATGTGTGTATATATATATATATATATATATGTGCTCTTGTGCAGTCAGATGCTCTTGTGCAATCAGATCCTCATAACAATGTTCCAGACTCCTCGTAACAGAACCCCTGATTTAAGGAGACGTGCTGGTGTGCTTGGAGCTCTGAGGTGCAGGAGCTGCTGGGTTTGAATGATCATCTCCAGTAAACTGGTTTATTCTGCAGCGTTTCTCATTTTGTTTCATGTTTAACAGTTTTGGGTTAAACAGCAGGTCAGACTCCATCATAAGCGCCGATTCTAATCTCCTGCCTTCTGCTCTTTACGAGTGAAATAAAACCAACAATATGGCCATTTCTCAGCGACACACAGAGGACAGAGAGAAAACGACCACAGACTGACTCACCTACACTCTCTCTGCCTCTCTTGCTCACTCTCTCTCTATTTCTCTCTCTCTTTTTCTATTTCTCTCTCTCTCTTTTTCTGCTCTCATTGTCCCACACTCTTACACTCTCTCCTCCAGCCTCTGTCCCCTTCTCCCTCTCTCTTTCCTTTCTGTCTTTCTCTCTCTGCCTTTTTTCTCTCCTTCTCTCTCTTTTTCTTATCTCTTGTTCCTTCTCTCTCTGTCACTCACTCACTATTTCTCTTCCCTCTTCTCTCTCTCTCTCGAGTTCTCACTCTCTCCTTTTTCACTATCTCTTTTTGTCTCTGTCTTTCACCCCGGTCTCTCAATCTCTGTTTGTCCCTATCCCCTCCCCCCCCTCTCTCAGTCTTTCTCTGTATCTCCTGTCTTTCTCTCTCTCTCTCCTTCTCAGTTTCTCTCTTCCTTATCTCCTTTCCCATTCTAGTTGTCACTCTTTCAAATGTTCTCCTAGTCTGTCTTTTACCCCATCTTGATCTTTCTCTCTCTCCCCATGTTCTTCTCCCATCTCCCTCCCTCTCTCTCTCTTTATCTCGCTCCCCTTTCTCTCCCTCCTTCTCTCTCTCTGTTTGTCCATCTCTCTCTTCGCTCTCTCCCGTCCTTCTCTCACTTTCTCACTCACTCTCTTCTCTCTTGCTCTCTCTCTCTCTCTTTCTCTCTCTCTCTCCTCTCTCTCTCTCTCTCTCTCTCTCTCTCTCTCTCTCTCTCTCTCTCCCTCTTTCTCTCTCAAGTTTCTGGATGGAAAGACGCACAGAGGTGCCAACTCCCTGGGCCACAGCGAGATGCTAAAAGGCTGCTAACAGAGCAAGTTAATGGTGTCTGAGGGTCTATCCGAAGGCAAGCCAGCACTGTAAAGAGCCGACTGGAGGTATGTTTGTACAGGCAGCAGACATCCCGGCTCAGCTTGCGTGGATCTGGTCCAGAAGCCGGCCCATGCACCCAGAGAAGCCCCAAAACTCACCCAGTGCCTTTTTAGAGTGCTGCAAAAAAGCGAGACTAGAAAGGCAGCACTTGCTGAGTGGTCGGGTTACAGGCGTTGGGGTTCTGGCAAGCAGCACCTGTGCCTGGCTCAGAGGCATGCGTGTGTGTTTCCAACGCAAGCAAGAGGATGTAACACACACGGTTTGTGCAGGCCCGGCAGCGCTTATGATTCTCACCCAAGCGAGTCGTCTCGTTCCTATTACACCACCTCCCTTCCCCATGACTCTCACCATCCCTCACCATCTGAGAACAGCGTTTTTCGTTAGAGGCTGCAATAAAACAGAATCACGTAAAAGAGCAATAAACTTGGGTTTTCCATGAAAAAGTCGAGAAACGTTAAAAGGACAAGAATCTTCGTTGACAGTAGTGCGCTTAGTAGTGTGCTAGGGAGGACTCCATCGAGGGTGCTCGATGTGGAACCTAGATCAGCAACATGAGCTGCTGTGATGAATAGATCAGATATAGTTGTCCAAACTGTTCTTCTGTGCAAATCTGGTAAGGTTCTTCTGGGTAGGTCTACCTCACCATCTGCTGGGGTGAAAGCCCCCTGCTGTTTCCTGGGTGGGTTGCACCATTCGCCTGGCCACTAGATATGAAGAACTTCATGCTGTGTGTTCTGGCATCTACCAAAATTCATTTCCATTCCAAGATGCTTATCGCAATATCTTTCTATTACATTACATTACATTCATTTGGCAGACGCTTTTATCCAAAGCAACTTACAATTAGAGGAAACACTCGAGTTTTAGGACAGTGTGACAACCAGAGGAGGGATCTAAGTGCTAAAATCTTCATGTAAGAGTAGTGCAAGAAGACAGACGACAGAGAGGAGATGCTCTCTGAATCTTTGAGTCTACCAAAAAAGTTACAGAAAATGTGTGATGTTTGTTACTTAGGAAATAACTGATCGTCTCTAAGGAAGGTAAGGTCATTCTTTTCAGCCACCGTGATGTTTCCTTTTCCATGAACTGCTCTCTTTTACATACGGATATGCATCTAAGATGCAGAATTTCAGGATACACAGTTTCTGATTAAGTAATGTTTGATCCCAACTGTGTAAATTAAATAATTTAAAAAAACTTCAAATTCCTTTCCCAAACGTTCAGTAGTTTTTTGCTGGTTTAGATGATGCCTTCACCACAAGGAAATACAAGAAGAGACTGTTTGATTATAGCAGAGAAGAGAACTGGAGGTCTGAGGGGCTTCTTCTTGAGCTAGAAGTCCAAACCCCCTGGTGTGATGGACCAAGCAAGGACTGAGAGATAAGACTGAGGAACAGGAAGGAGATAGGTGGTGGTGGTGTGTGAACACAGGAAATGGAAGGTGGTCATTTATGGAGGGTTCTTTTGGAAAGAGAAGCTTCAGGCGAGATCCTCCTCCCAAACTCTATAATAAATTCCTATACAAAATAGAATAATGGTCCTCATATGTCAGATGTATGTTTAACAGCGACTGTAAAGCGCTGTAAAACTTTGAGTGTTTGCAGGTATGCTGCTGAACGGCATGACGTGCTAAACTTTGTGCAAAATGTGCAAACTATGTGGCGCCAACTGAAACAGCCGTGAAAAACGACCGTGGTTGGTAGAAGCTGTGCAAGTTATGACCTCATGTTTTCTTATCTGGGAAAGTGATGTCAACCAATCAGTGGGGGTTTCCAGAGGCCTGCTGTAAATAGGAAGCCCAAAGCCAACAAAATCTTTCTTTTGCTCACTAACGCTAATTTGGCCCACATTTTGTTCCCCCGCTATTTGAACCGAAGCATTTGAGCATTGAGCGTTCCCTCTGACACGTCCCTTCTTTCATCACCAGAGGCTGAGAAAAGCCTAATTAATCGGCGACTCACACAAACGTCAATATCTCCGTCTGCCCGCAGTGGACCCTCATCGCGGTGACCGCAGCAGTGACAAACAGGCTGCATCCGCCTTATAAAAGTATCCAAACCTCAATGTGTGGTTGCTTCTCAGCGAGTGTGATGGGAGGGGTGATAAAAGTTGTGTTTTTTTCACACGCTGTAAAAAGAAGGAGCTGTTTTTTGGGTCTATTCAGCTTTGGTAGGACTTCACCTCAGCCCAATAGAAGAGGGTGTCACCATGTCTTGGCTTTGGAGGCTTCTAAATGCAGCTACTGTGGCTCCACAGCAAAACACACACACACACACACACACACATACACACACACACACACACACTACACACACACCCAAACCCTTTGACCTCCTTTGTCTAACCAGGACTGCCGTTCCATTTGATTAGGGACCCGTTCTGTTTCTGTTTATCCTGTTTAATTGACCGGTGAGAAAGAAAGTAGAAGGGGCGTCAAATCCACCCCCCCCCCCAAACGCCCTCGAACTTCTGGAGATTTTCCTCTTCTTTTCAGGAATTGTTTCTCTTGCTCGTTCCGAGGTTCCGGTGGGAATGGCTGGCTTGATCGCTCCAATGAGAATCACCCCAGTCAACACACACACACACACACACACACACACATACACACACATACACACAAACGCACACACATACACACACTTGCTGCATTACACTCTGGACTTAATAGATGTCAGAGCTGGTTTGATCAGACCCCCCGCTCCGACTGCCATAATTGAACTGGTTTGGGGAAAGCAGTGCAGGACTAGCTGCCAGCCTGGTGATGGCTAACACCGACTAGCGAAAGCCCCTCGTGTTCTGGGTTCTAATCAAGATCGTTGGGGTCCCTGGTTCGTTTTGTAACCACGGGCAATCTCGGTTTAATCTGCTTTTTAATAAAGTAGAGAGCAAAAGAGGGTCTCTCTTGTACCTAATCACAAAAGAGTTCATGAAATTCCAATGAGCTCCACAGCTCAAAATATGCTAAGTCCTGATCTAAGGGCTGCTTAAGTGCAAAGTTAAAAAAGTCAGAAGTTCAGCCCGGTGTTACTTCACCTTCTGCTGATCACGATGGATACGTAAATCCTGGTAAATCCTGGTCCTGAAATAAAGTACTAAAGACATGCTTCTATCGCTCTTTCTTAAAGTTAATTATACAGGTGGAGGGCCCTGTATAATCCTCCGGTAAAGATGATCTGGAGGATGGAATAGAGGAGCATTCTTGGAGCAACAGCAGTAGAGGGCCCACAAGCCTGTGGCACACCTGAATCCAACAGTGAGTGAATCCTGTAGATTTTGTGGCCCTAGTCCATTTATTTTTTATAGTTGCAGGCTGTTTCATTTTTGGAGTAGAACTTTCTGATAGTTTTGAAAGGGTGCAGTATTTTAGGCGTGATAAATGGCTTTTTAGTGTAGGATTATCATGATGGATATGTAAATCCTGGTAAATACTGGATGCTTTTAGTTCATTGTTTGGTAAAGGACAGCCAAATTAGAGAAATCGTCCACTGATTTTTGAAGTTTTGCCATAATTCGATCATCAAAATGTAAATAAAATCATTAAGAATGACTGGGAAATTATACAATAAGTGGCAGTGATGGCTCTAAGTGTTTAATGTCTTGATAAAGTACTTTACAGAAAGTTAGTACATGAAATGGTCCTGCCTGGTACCTGAGACATTGTTTTACGACGGTTTTGAGATAAACATTTGGCCAGACAAGTCTGATAAACACATGCGGGGTCTTTTAAAGCACATTAGTAGCTACCTAAAGTAAACTTTTGTGGATTTACCACTATTCTACCATTATCAACATTACACATGAAGGTTCACTGGTGGGTTTGGATAGTAAATGAAGTTTTTATTTTTGTTGGGACTCCTGGTTCCATTCACCACTACCGCAAAATGTGTATCCCCAGTGTACAGTTTACAAAATATTCTCTTCTCCGTCCACACAGTCCATGTACAGAAATGTATTTACCTGTGACCTGGTTAGCTTGTTAGCCTGTTTTGTTGCAAGGGGTATTGTTACAGCTAACTGTCTGTGGAAGATATTTTAGGGTAAACAATGTGGAGAAAACAATTAAACGTTGTACTGTTCATGGCTGTTGGGAAGCGAATGGTTTGCATCAGCCTTTCAACTGATGCACACATCCAAAAAAAATAGGCTGTAATTTATTTTTAATCTATGAGGAGCATTATTTCATCTCTGGGCAGAAGTTGACTCCGCGTGTTACGAGCTGGTGGATATTAGGTATTTATGATTTATGTTATCATGTTGACAGTGACATCCATCAGTACTTTTAAAAAGAGGGGAAAATGTGATTAGCCTGCTTTTTCATCCTAAATGCTGTGTTAATTTTAGGAAACAAGCATGATCTGATAGAATGCCGACGCGAACCTTCACCAGTGTTTGGCACCCCGAAGAGCTCGACATGACAAATCCTCGCTGAGACATTCTTAAGCTGCTCCGGCGGACGTGCCAGCCCCAGCTTGGCCGCTCTCTCTGGGTTATGATGTGAGCTGGGCTGGAGAGATTCGCTTCTTTCCTGCCCACTTGGGCAGAGAGGAGCCATAAATCTATCACAGACGTCTTTATTCGGAGAGACCGTGCTGAGTGTTTCACAGGCCCAGGCCTTCGAAGCGGCGCTGTAAAGCAGGCAGTGTGGTGGTTAAGGAAAAAGGTTCAAGGCATTCGTGAGTTAGTGCTCTGCATGACAGTGGGTGTACCAGCCTGCCTCATTCATTAACATGAGAGTTTCCTTTTTTTGTCCGCCTTTTTTATTGTAAGCATTAAAAACCCATCAGGTTACTGTGGAACATCCGATTTTTTTTTCATTCCTGTGTGTAGTTTAATGAAACTGGAATTTCCCCTTAATGCTGAATAAGACTAGATGACCAGTGGGTACATTCCACTTGGTTTTGATTAAAAAACAGAAAGGTTCATCACCTGTTCTGATTTGATCTGTGTTCCAAAAATTTAGTGCATGGAACAAAATATCAAGTAGACTTGCTTATGTGGTTTCTGACCCTGCATCTATATAATGTAATCTATATAATGGACAAAAGCACACTGTGTAACCTAAAACAGTTATAGCAGCCGCCTCAGCTTTGTCTGTGCTTATGTGTAGCCTAACATATCGAGGTTAAATGTTAAGTGAAATAAAAAAGTGAAACATAATATTTAGCACCTTTCTCAGGTATTTAGGCCCATTCGCAATGAATTAAGGGTTTTGAAAAGTAATCGTTTTCCGCTCCAGTGTGCGGAGTCCAATTAGCTTTGCCTTTTAGCTGGTTCCATTATGCACATTCACTTCAGTGTAAGTGCCTGACAAGTGTTCCTGCTCCTCTGTGTATTATAATAAATGGCGCAAGTGACCACGCATCGCAGTAAATGGTATTATGTGACTACGTGTATCGGAGGGGCACAGCCAGTCTGGCCTGTGGTCATTAACGTGTGCTTTTTTACGAGGCATTCACGGCCCTCCAGAGACAGAGCTGGTGGAGAGCGCTCTGAACAGCACCATTGAGCATGCCAACTGTAGCTCAGGCTAAAATCAACAGCAGAATTACATGCCTTGGTAAGCAGGACCCCTATAAAGCGGCCCGTGGAGAAGGCCCCGGCCTTCTATGACTCGTTCCCTCCGTCTGAAAGTCAGGAGCAAAAAGGCAGTGTAACCCCCCCCCCCCCCCTTCTGCTTCTTCTTCTTTGGTTGGCGTGCCTTTCTTCCCCGCATACCATTGCTTGGAAGCAAGAGAAACACAAACATCATAACTCCAAAACTTCCAAAGAAAGCAAGAGAGCAGGCGACTCAACTCGAGCCCTGGGACAAACATAAAGACGCTGAGATTCCATGAAAATAAATCTCAATTAGTGTCTTAAATTGATACTTTATTATCCCTGCCAGCTGAAATTGAAGTCAATTAACAGTGAAGCCAAGAGCGCTTGACCACGGTTGAGTAGAAAAGGTCCAGTGGGGCTTTCCATTCCAAGAACATACCCTTTCTTCTAGGCCCTCGTTAGGGACCGTGCCTGGGTCCATAGGGAAAGGGTCCTTTCTCCCTCATTAGGGTCCCTAACTAGCCACATTTGAACCCAAACCTCATCCATCAAGGCTCCTGATTGTTCTCGAAGAAGCCTTTTATGTAGAAATGGGGAGTAATTTTGCTGTTCCTTTCAAGGGGCTAGTGCATTTGTTTCTGAATGCTTGGTAGCGTCTTTAGGGGCCCTATTAGAGCCTGGATCAGGCTATCTCTAAGGGTGATAGAAAAAAAATCCGAACCAATTACCTGTTACCCACCGCAGAGAAAGAGAAGAGAGAGGGTGAGAGGGGAATGAGAGAGAGAGAGCGGGTTTAGGGGTGGCGAAGCAATATAAGTTGTTTAAAAGCATCTCCAGAGACTTCGGGTTTGTGGTGAAATATGACCGTGCAGTTGAAGGTGCTGGGAACTTCATCTCTGCCTTCGCCTTGAACGGGCCCATGAATTATGTCAGGCAGTGTTGAGATGGCAGGGGCCTGAGAGGCAGAGACCATAACCCTGAGAATGGAGCTTCTCGTATTCACACCCAGCACTAATTGGCTGGGTTGGCTGCCGTTCCTCTGCCTACATACAGAGGCCCTGTTGGGCGCATTGATCTCAACATGCATCAGGAGGCGTAGCTGGCTCTCTAGCTGGACTATGCAGGTCAGCGTGTTGACATTCTATCTTGTACCAAGAGGCATAGTATGCTTTTGTTCTGGCTGGGTCTCCGTTTCCAGCTGAACACTCTCTCATTAGGTCTAGCTACACCATCAGGCCGAAAGTATGTATACACCTTACCGTGACACCACTATGAGTTTGTATGACATCCCATTCTGATCCATGAGCATTAATATGGACTTGCCCCCATTCCCTCATCTCCTCTTTGTGGCTACAACAGCCTCCGCTTTTCTGGGAAGTCTTTTCACAAGATTATGTCTGTGTTAGTGCCCACTGAATCAAGAGAACATTTGTGTGTTGGAGGAGAAGGCCTGGCTCACAACCAATTTTCTAATTCATACCAAAGTTGTTCAAGGGCTCCGTGCAGGCCACTGGAGTTTCTCCACACCAAACTTGTCAAACCAGGTCTTTGTGGATGTTGTTCTGAGCACAGAGGCGCAATCATACTGTTGCCACAAAGTTGGAAGTATATAATTGTCAGAAATGTCACTGGAATTAAGGCCTAGCCCAAACACTGAAAGGAGCCAAGCCCAAACACAGACAAGGACACTCCAGAATCAGGAGTGTGGCCAAATGCACTATGTAATGGTCTGGGTAGGGTGTGTAACAGTCCAGTGAAGGCAGGCCAGTAGGCCACTAAGTGTAATTAGAAGGATCTTCACAAGACTGAATTTGGGAAAGGAGTGTATACGGCTGTAGCCATCCAAGACCAGGGTTTGACTGTCTTGTTGTACCACCAGCATGAACTCTACCTAACTCACCTAGCTTGAAGTTTTGCTATTATAAGAGGTGCAGCATCTCAAAGAGGTCTGACGCCAACGGACCTTCTTCACTTCAGCTTTATCAGGAACCTGCCAGAAGCCTTCTAGTGGATTCTCCCCAATCCAAACACCAGGCCTGCCTCATTCAGAAAGCCAGTGTTCCTCTCACGAGCTGCCATGGTAAACAGCTCATTTAAACACCGCTATGGTGAGGGAGGCTGCAGGGAGTGCCGGGCTGCTCTTCAAGATGAGGGAAACACTCTTCTGGCACATGGAGCTGGGGAGAAGTCCAAGAGCATGCCGAAGTGCTCTGGATCACTGCGGTGCAGAGGTTGGAGTGGGCCTTTATGGAGAACAGCCATGAAGCCAGGCTGCCCTTTATGAGGAACGCTCCATCCAAACCTACACCAGCGTTTGGTAAACTGCAGAGAGCTGCTGCCTAAATTGGGGAATAGATAAAAGTAGCCAAAAGGATATCATATTTTTCTAGACATGCAAAATATTCAATATAGAGTCTCTCATTCCCTAGACACATTCATCATCCAAACAGAGGTTGAGAATGGTCTGCTACCCAAAAATATCCAGCCAAGGGTATGTCTGTGGTCAAAAACTGACCATTGATGAAGGGCTAGAAAACAGCTATAACAAATTGTACATGGCAATTCATGGGCTACAGTCTCCAACTGTAAAATGGTACAGACGAGGAAAACCTGGGGAAACACAAAGCACAAGTTTTGAAAGATAATTTTATTTATTGAAAAAACATGTTAAAAAGCAATTGCTGCCTAAACTTAATAAATGCCGCATTTGGAAGCAACAGTTGCAACCAAATGCTTCCCGCAACTGAAGATCTGGAGTTTCTCCACATCACTATAAAGGAATTTGGGTCCACTCTTTCCACTCATCAGTCCACAGAACATTGTTCCAAAAGGCTTAGGGGTCATTAAGATGTTTGTTTTGGCAAATATGACATGAGCCCGTATGGTCCTATTGGTTAGCAGTGTTTTTTGTCTTGCAACTTTCTCATGGATCCCATTAAATGATAAGCACCAATCTTATCTCAGTTGAGCAAGGCCTGTAGTTTATTTGGGTTCTTTTGTGAGTTGTCACTGCACTTTTGTAAGAATTTTGGTAGGATGGGAACTCCTGGGAAGATTCATCACTGTTTCACGTTTTCTTCATCGGAAGATGAAAGTCCCACAGTCTTACAAGTGCTTTTTTGGCCTTTTTCCTGCTCAGTTTATTCATGGCCAGTTCCTCCCACTTGCTAGGACTCCTTCAACCACATGACAGTACTAACACAAGTACTTTTTGAACTACTAATGAAACATAACACACTTGGGGAGAACGAGCCCGGTCTCACAAGTTTTTGTGAAGCCATCACGATATACACTGTAATCAAAATATGTGCTGCGATCGTGCTTTAGGGCTTTTTTTCGTGCTCGGACAACACTTCACTACCCTGTATTTTAATGCGCAGAGCGTAACACCGCCAGTATCAGCGCTAACTGGTGACTGAGGGACAGAAGGAGAGAGATAATGAGTTAATTCCTTATTATTTTTGTTTGTAAAGCGGTTGAAACAGGTTGAAATACTCTCACCCTCACCCTAACCCGAATCCTAACCCTAACCCTAACCCTAATCCTAATCCTAACCCTAACCCTAAACCTCACCCTAACCCAAATCCTAACCCTAATCCTAATCCTAACCTTAACCCTAATCCTAACCCAAATACTAACCCTAACCTTAACCCTAATCTTAACCCTAACCCTAATCTTTACCCTAACTCTAACCCTAACCCTACCCCTAAACCTAATCCTAAATCTAACCCTAACCGTCACCAGTTAGTGCTGATACTGGCGGTGTTAAGCACTACGCATTAAAATACATCGGGTAGTGAAGCGTAGTCCTAGCACGAAAAAAGCCCTAAAGCGTGATCGCAGCACGTATTTTGATTACATTGTACATCGTGATGGCTGCACGAAAAGTCGTGAGATCGAGTTGGGGAGAACACTGACTGCCAATCTCAATTCTCTTGGACAACTGATTATAAATGGCTGTGCCACCACCAGGACTCAAACTCATGATTGCCTGATGTCAGGAACAACACTTAGACAGTCACACCACTCAGGAGCTGGCAGTAATCAAGCCTAATTTCTCCTAATTATCAACTCACGTGCTTCACTGAGTAACTATGTGACCGCTAGTGTTGGATAATTGTTTTCCTTCTTTAAATGAAACAGTCGTTTAAAACTGTGTTCTGTGTTACTTGGTTAAAGTTCCAATGAACAAGTGGGGCGAATGTCATTTTTCATGTTTGTACACTAGAACATCTGTCCCGTCCACCTCAAAAGACGAGGACAGGTTGTCCTGGAGTCACTCTGAGGTCACAATAATTATTTCTTCGTTTTCCAGCTCACAACCTCTCTGAGGGTGGGGTGGCCGGGGCTGCAGTGGGGGGTAAGAATGGGGTCAGGAGGATGTTATGACTGTAGGTGAGTGACAGGGCAGTACAGCAGGTTGGATAAAGTAAAGCTGGTTAATAGAGCGTGGCAGTGTTCGGTGCACAAGAACGCAAATCTAATTAAATCACAGCTAGTTTTCTGCCTCACTAAAGCCACTCTGCTGTGCGGATAATCAGCTGTACCTCAGCAATTACACGCTCCCCGCAGACACAAACGCTACCTGATGGAGGTCACATTAAGGGCTGGGCCAATTGCTCTGAGCACCAGGCGGCTTGGTTTAACTCGGCGTTTTTCATGTGTGTAGGGGGTTGTCATAACCTCAGCTAGTTTTACACAAACATGTACACACACATACACACACACACACACACACACACACACATACACACACACACACACACACACTGACACTTGACCTTTGCACATGCCTTGAACGTGGACTTCATATTGAGAGTGCAGTGACAAGGGAACCAAAATTCAGGTGAACTTGGGAGGTGCATTGAAAGTGCAATTTCACTGCATCAGTTCTGGAATGTTTGATTGTAATCCATGATAATAATCAATGATATTCAATACACTGTGGGGCCAAAAAGCTGGCTGTGTATCATTGCTGGCAGAACAAAACCTTGTTTTCAAAAGTGTGACCTTATAGGAGGAAAAACAATAATAATAATAATAATAATAATAATAATAATAATAATAATAATAATTCAATATAAGTTCATGTAACAAAATGTTTATCTTAGTCATTTTTGACTGTTTATATTCGTCTGTTCATTGTGAGTCTTTAATGCAGTGCTGATACTTTCAAATTATGTTAAAAGCAAAACAAAATGGAGAAACAAGGTTATTTTGTGGTCTGCTGGTTTAGTCGCTGCTGCGCTGTTGGAGGAAGTTTGGTAGGCTGGACACTTCTGCGACGATTCCACACTGGTCCACAATTTCTGTATTTGGAGTTAAAATTTTCCCAAATGAGTTGTTTTCAATTCTGAAATCAGACAACAATGGCGATACAAGATTTGGTTCCAACAGGCATGATATGTGTGTTTAGTGCATGTAAAAAACATGAATACTTTAACAAACGCTCAGAGATACATGGTATCTCTGATTATTTTGCAGATTATTTTGATTGTTTAAAGGATTCATTCTTAAAATTAGCAAAAATATCTCCAATAATTCTGCAACAAACGTAACTGCGCTGGTTCAGACCTGCGGCCAAATATGACATTTGAGTCTCTTTACCTATCATTGAGACAGTCTACACCAAGCGCTCCATCCACAACCCCTCACACCCCTACATGAATTTTAAAACCTGCTACCGTCTGGAAAAATGTACTGGCGCAACACTTCCACCACCACCACAGTATTCAACATCTTCTTGCTCCAGTTTCTTCAGATCACTGAATGCACAACCGTTCCCCAACATCCATCTACACCCGTCAAGTCCCAGTACCTGCTATAGAATGATCACACACCTACTAAGCATCACTGAAGACTTCCACTGAGAGACTTTTTTGCACTAGTTCCTCCATATACAACTTTAATGCCCCACCATATGTCTGCTTTGATGCCCACTCATATACTGTTTTGTCTAGTTGTCCTGTCCAGTTAAGGTTGTGTATTTCATGTTTGGTGTATTTATTGCAGATTGTCTATTGTACTTACTGTTGTTTCACTCTGTTGTGTATCTGCGCTTTATCCTGTGTCACAGGCTGCTGTGTGTCACTCCATCTGTGGGAAAAACAACATTTCTTCCCAGCGTGTACGAGTTACACAGAAGAATGACAGGAAAGACCACTTCACTTGAGCTCTTGAACAACGAAAAAGCAATTTCATGGCAAGTTACAGAACTAGAGGAAATGAACTGAAACCGGGACGTAATTGCTTATGTAAAATGTATTTTAAAAACTAGATATACCTCACTATTTTCTGCTTTTTTTGCTTATTTCAATGTATATACATTAAAACCACTGGTAGTTTTTCTTGTTTGCTCAATATAAGCATTCGGCTCTTATTTTCTATATATGTTCTCTTGTTTTTGTGTTGTTGTTTTTTTGCCATTGATTATCTGCCATTAGAGCAAAGCAATTTCTTGGCATAAAATGACCTAAAACATGTATACAACGTCTGCAAATATTTTGAATAAGCTTATAAAATCCCTCAAAATGAAACATTTTAGAGAAATTGACCAAATTTAATTTCCATCTTAAGTTTGGAGGACACGTTGTAATCAAGTCAAATCTAGAGATGTAGCACCCTTGTTTGTCTGTATATGTATGTGAAAGAGAGAGTGAGTGTACACATGGTGGGAACAAACTTGCGATATGTGTGTGTGTGTGTGTGTGTGTGTGTGTGTGTGTGTTCTGTCTCCCTCTGACCCCTTAACCCCCCTAACCCCACTGTCAGCCATAATGAACTTTTATTGACTGTGACACTCTGAGCACAGACACAATGACCCACCACCCCCATTTAAAAAGCCAAAGGGGAGAGCACACACACACACACACACACACACACACACACACACACAAACACACACACACACACACACACACACACAATTCATCTATACATCTGCCCCATAGGCTGAGAGAGATGAAAGATGTGGACAGAGAGTGGGAAAGTGTCAGTTTAGTAGAAGAATGCCATCGGGGCTCAGATTGATCATGCTAAGGGGGCGGGAGACAGGGATGGTGGTCCTAAACAACTGTCAACTGTCCTATACAATTGCTGCCTTCAACAATTATGTGCTGAACACTAATACTAAAAGGCATATTGTGAATGCGTCTTACTAGATTATGATTTTGGCCACTTTTACTGCACATACCGCACCATTTTTGCCACTTCTTAACATTAGTGTCCATCTACACCACTCTCAAAAATGGACCAATTCCATATTGGATCTTTTGAGGCTACTCAACATATTGCATATGTACTGTATGGTCAAAAACCTTTAGGAATAGTGTTAAATATACAGTTGGAACATGTGGTCATGACCTGCTGTCACTCTGCTGTAAATTCTGCTTTAAATATACGGCATAATTTGTACTCAAAAACTGGATAGAATTAGTGTTTAGGGAACAATTGGGCCTCAACTGCAGGTGGACTAGTGGTTGGGGAGTTGCCCCTGCAATCAGAAGGCTGTGGGTTTGAACGCCAACACTGCTGGTTGCACCACTGAGGTACCTCACACACTGCTCCCCAGGCGCCCCTCATTGATGGCAGCCCCCTGCTTTATTTGCTGAATGGGTTAAATGCTCACACTGCGTGCTGTGCTGTGGTGTGAGGGGTTCTCTTGTCCAGAGTGACCAACAAAAAAGTTCGAGCGGTGCAAAGTGATACAAAGAAATACTGTGAGAATATAGTGTCCAAGACAGAAGAGCTCCTTATACAGTAAATACTTCTACACACTCAAAAAGTAGAAGTAGTCTTCATTATACAGCTCTGGAAAAAAAATGAGAGCACTGCAATTTATTATAAATCAGCATCTCTATGAGTATGAAACCCATTCCATGCCAGTGTCTGTTAAATTCCTACTCAAGCACCTCATTCTGCTTTATGAGGGACTGATT
The DNA here is from genome assembly GCA_037576975.1 of Alestes dentex. NCBI lineage: Eukaryota > Metazoa > Chordata > Actinopteri > Characiformes > Alestidae > Alestes > Alestes dentex. Next base: position 3,510,493 of record JBBIGA010000132.1, on the reverse strand, counting down.
AGTGATCACCT
>JBBIGA010000132.1:3488761-3510382 GCA_037576975.1 Alestes dentex | reverse complement strand
GTGAAACACTACTAGAAGTTCCTCAAAGGTAATTATTGCCATTTTGTTTAAGAGTGAACAAGAGATTTGTTTTCTTTTAATTATTCAAGGTCTGTAAACACTGCATCATTTCTCTTATTTCTCTTATTCAGCAGTTCTTGAAAAAACAAGGCAAAGCTGCTCAGTTCAGTACTTGCAGCTCTAAAAGATAAAACCTGAGAAACTGAACTTTTTTTGCAGTGGTCGCAATTTTTTTTCCAGAGCTGTACAACTGGGTCACAGCCTTGCTTCCATGTTTCAACTGTCACTCACCAGTGTGTTCAGCTTTGAATATACTATGTTCTCCAAAGTCAGAACTGGTGTTTAGTATACAGTTATGACACTGCCATGATTTCATGTCACTCACATGTCGACTCAGCACTGATTACACTATGTTAGCTTACTCAGTCCTCAAAAACAAAATTAGTGTTAAGTTTACAACTGGGACATGGCCATGTTTTCAAGACTAGCTGTCACCGGCCTATAAATTTAACTTATTGTGTATTCATACACTGATTATAATTAGTGTACTGGGAGACCATGATTTCACACCTGGCTGTCCCTCAACTCTGTTCTCAGCTTTGACCATACTACACACTCAAAGACTGTTAGAATGTGTTTACTGCGTATTTGGGACACTGGTATTTTTTTGCACTTAGTGTACCATTCTAGGGTCAGAACTGTTAGAACTGTTCACAGTGGAGGTGAATGGAACCAGATGTCTGCCTCTAAAATCTCCCTCACAGAAAGTTATTCCATCAAATGGTTATGGTTGCGCTGCCTGACGCCTGAGATGAGTCTTGAGAAGCTTTTGGTCCAAAAAAACGAAAGCCCTCAGTGTACCTCCGAGCCAAGCCATGTTTTCACGCCTGCCTGCCGCTCACCCAAACATTCAGCTTCAACACCCTCAAAAACCTCAAATTACTGTGCAATGTACGTTTGGGACACAGCCATGTTGACGGTCGCTCACTTGCTTTCAGCACTACCTGGCCGACTATATTTTGTAAAACAGCATAAATCGGTGTTTAGCACGCAATTGGGGCTACAACCCACATCCACAATCAGCGTAATCTGAAGCAACTTCTCAGATCAGCAGGAATTTGGACCTTCTCACTCTTAGCTCATCAATATGTAGGGCCTTTCTCACCTTCCTACACAAACAGCGCCTGAGACAGCTGGCCTGGGGCTCACTGCTCTTTTGTGTTTGTGTAGCATTATCAGGAGAACCCAAAGCCCATGAGAGCCTCGGACCAGATCAGAAACCCCACAAAAGCCACGGTGCTAAATGTAACCCCCCCCTGCTGCCCCACTACTCATCTGTAACCGCGTAGCCGGCGTACTTTGTGGTGTTTTGTCTAAGGCTTATTTTGCCAAAGTCCTCTATTAATGCCTATAAGCCCCTCTGGTGTCTCTGGAGCTAAGTGCGGATCAGTTAGTAAGAGATTTTAAGCCTGTAAGTGAGAGTGGGAGTTCATGGTGCTCAGTGAGATATTATCAGTATTTTCTGGGGCTGGGACATTCTCAGCAGCTCCCAATTCATACATACAAGTCAGAGAGCAGCACAGAGGGCTATAGAGGATGTACATATCTATAGCGCATGTGGATGAAGCAGTGGTGTGGTAAAATCTGAAGTAGTTGTTATACTGAGACTAGCTCAGTATAGTTAGCAAGACTAGCCAAGCTAGCACAAAGCAATGTGAATTTAAGCTGCGTACATGACATTAATTTAATTTCTACTACATATTTCACAAATTCAGAACTGGTATATGCTGGTTAGTGCTGACTGGGTGCTGGTCACATAGCATGGTCATGCTGGATGATTAGCATACCAGATCCAAGACACATCATATGCTGGATTTGTTGGTGACCAGTGATCCTGGCTGATGCTGGTTTTTCTAGCAAGGTTGGATTAGAGATGATGTCATAGGAAATAGTATGCAAATTGCTCTAAAGCACATTGTCGCTGGACAATAAATTTGTGTGTGTTTATGTGTGTACGCGTGACCCTTGGTTGGTCAAGGTTTTTTTTTTTTCTAGTGCCCTAAACCAGTCATTCACCAGTGATTTTATTGACTAATGTGATGTCATACATGAATGTTCACGTCATACATGAACACACCACAGCACAAACTTCTTTCTCTGTGTTTAACCCATTCACCAAGTGAAGCAGTGGGCAGTCAGGAACACAGCGCCCATGGAGCAGTGTGTGGGGACTGTACCTTACTCAAGGGAACCTCAGAGGTGTCCCTGGCAGTCCTGGGATTCGAAACCACAACCTTCTGATTGCAGGGGCAACTCCCCAACCACTAGGCCAGCAGCTGCCCCATTAAGGTTGTGGGCGTCTCAGCTTACATACATCTAACAGCCGTCTGCAGGCCCCAACAGTTACAACAGACACAACATTTAGCATGCTAAAGTTGCTACAGATAAACTATGTGCAGGATGGTTTGACTTCCACTAAATCCCTTTAACAACAATTAGCACTGTCTTGGTTAAAACCATGACTCGAATCGATGGCTCAAATCCATCAGCTCCACCAGCAGGAGTTCAGAATAGGAGTTGACTTGAGCATTAGAGTTGTTTGTGCATCACAAACAAAAACTTGCTAATTCTTCCTCTTCATAGGACACTCAGACTGGCACCCACCATCATGGACAGAGATCACGGTGACAGCTTCTAGTGGTTAGAATTTGTTTTTGGTTTTTTTTTTTCACATCAACCAAAAGTGGCTATTAAGAAGAAGAATTTTGGTTGTTTCATTGTTGTTCACATATATTTGTCATTTTTAAGTACATTTTGAAAAATATTCCAATTTTTTTAACATTTATGACATGGAATGTGCACACATTTAGAAATATACATGAGTAAAATATTTGTTATATTTTCATATTATTCAAAAGTGCTCATTAACATATATATTCAAATGTGTTTTTCACTGTTTGTGTACAGTGGACAGATCAGAGTTTGTTACTTGCCTTTCTTTCTGTTTTGCACAGCTACAGTGATCACAATAGTATAAACAATAGAAACAGTGAACCAGTGGTAACAACCAACAGGTACATCCCGTGTATCACTGTGTATTTCGAAGCATACGCAAATCCCAAGGGTATTCCTCGTGGGTTTGTGGGAAACTACAAATAGTGGATCCCCGCTCGGGAGCCAAACGTTCATTGGCCTGATCGCAGGCTAATGGCGGCCTGTCACTTGTCGTCAGCTTTGATTATGAAAGCAAGATGTCGTGTTTTCCCTCGTTCGTTCGTTTACCGTGCCACTAAGTGATCTGTGTTGCATTATGCTCTTATTGGAAGGGCTCCAGGCTTCAGTTAAGGTTATGGCTTGCTTACAAAAGCACACATACACACACACACACTTATAAACACACACACATATACACACATACAATTTAGAAAATTCTCACATTTCTGAAAGCAGGCATCCACGAAGCCCACGTTGGGTATGGGTCGCCTTCTCATGTACACTTGGGTAATAAGCTCCACTGTGGCTTCCATATAGACTCCTCTCAGGGCAGAACAAGAGGAATGTTCTGGAAGCAATCCGGCGCAATTTAGGTGTAGGTTACACGAGTACGAAAACATCTGAGGATCCATGTTTCATCCCATTCTGCTCTTGGTGGTGAGAACATGCGCTGTGTCAAAGTGCCAACGGTTTCAAAGCTCCGAGAGAACATGGGATAATGGCGACTCACGAAGTCCCTGTAAGAACCAATTCAAGGGTTTTCCATCTGCTGGGATTGAAGGTCAAGAGTACAATTGTCAGAGATTTAGATCAATTTCTGCCTTCAGCAGGCATGGCTTGTACTGTAGCCTTGCACAGCGGGATGTACTGGTGAATGTGAAGGCCTATGGTGGTCCCAGTGGCTACTACAGTGGGGCCTGACCGCGGGTCATGAACAAGAGGCATGAGGCTAATAACCTCGCTGAGTCTTGAAGTCATAAACCAGAGATAAGCCTGGGGTCATGAACCACAGTGACATGCGTGAGGTTAAAATCCTGCCACAACTGCGAGGTCACGATCCAGAGACAAGCCCTCGTTCAGAGTAAGCAATAAGCATGAGGTCATACAGTGAAGACCAGGGTTGAAAGTGGCTAGCAGTGGTGAACCTCTGGAACGTTTTGTTGCTGCTGTTCCTCCCCAGCGGTGAGTAAAGTGCAGGAGAAGAAAACATTCTGAAATTTCAGAACATGATTATATTCCAAGTAATTTTGGACCACTTCTATTAGACCACCCTGAAATGTTCACACACTTGGCAATTTCACACAGAGAACCACATCAGGTAGATTTTTTTCACGTTCACTGCCAAGTCTGGAGTTTTTGCGCTGGTGGTTAAGGTGAATCATTGTGTATCATCTAGAATCCCAAGTTCCCCACCTGTGAATAGGACCTGAATCAGCCTTTTAAGGGCAGTTTAGAAGTAGGAATATTGGTATTTCCCAGTTTCAAGCACGTTCATAAAAAAACATATACTTTTTTGGGGTTATTTGAAACCTATGAAGTCACACAAGACTAACATAACTGAATCATGTTATGCAGTTTTGTACATTAAATTGTGTTCATTTAAAATGCTGATGTGTGCCGTAGCCTCACAGCAAGAGGGTCCTGGGTTCAATTTCCAGGCAAGAAGTGTGGAGTTTGTATGTTCTCCCCATGTCTGCACAAGTTTTCCTTCCGTTTTCTCCCAATAATCCAAATAGATGCATGTCAGGTGAACTGGAGATACTAAATCGCCTCTTGGTTTGAGTTTGTAATGGAAAATGTTAACCTTTGAACATCGATTGCAAACTTTCGAACACTCATACAAACCCAGCTTTCTCATATAACCATGTTTAAATGAAATCCATGCATGTTGTACTAATGAGGCTGTTCCGGTTCATTAAGTCTCGAGTTTCAGGTTTATTGTTGTATACAGATAACAATACCATCATTATCATCATTTCTTGGACTCCTCAAGTTTGCACAGTAAAGAACACAACACTAGTAGAGTGGTAAAATTTTAATCGTATTCTTGTAGTAAAATAAATAGAATATAAACGGTGCATAGTAGACTGTATTCAACATTTGCAGGTACTGTGACTGTATGGCCTGGGTTTCTTGTTTTTCCTAATTTTCTAGTGCCTCTTTCTTGCACGTTGTCTGAGTTTATGACTTATAGATATGCCACTGCTGACCTCCATGTGCTCTGACCCCTGCTCTAGATCATGCATTCCCAACCCCGGTCCTGGAGCCCCCTGCCTTGCACATTTTTCTGCTCTAACACATTCACTTCAACCATGGAGAGGCTTATTAATTAGCTGGATAGTTGGACTGGATGTACTGGGAGCAGGGAAAACATTAAAATTTGCAGAGCAGTGGGGCTCCAGGCCTGGGTTTGGAGACCACTGCTCTAGATTAAAAGCATGGTTTTCAGAAAAAAAACCTCAATAAATGTACCTTCAACTCGCATTCTGTTAGAACAGTAAAAGAGCAACAGAGAACATCTAGACACAGAATTTGGTAGAGATTTTTACTGGACCTTGTAGGGATGAAAATAACCGCAGTTGTGTTTGAGAATGACTTGTCTGATTGATTCTGTCTTATTATACTGAGTGTACGGTGCCACATTCTGACATGATTAAATTAGCTTTGATTTACATCGAGGATGTGGTTTCCGTCTCAAACATGAACTGCATTCTTGTACATGCATTTCCTCAAATCCAATAAAATATCAAAGGAAACCATGATGCCTTTTTGCATTCGGGAATATTTTTGAAGAAAAAAAAAAGAACCATACTTTAAATAAAAGCTAGAAAAGAAAAACATTTCAAAGCAAAAAAAAAAAAAAGAACACGGAGAATGGAGCAGACTGCTATTGAAGTTGGCATATGTGACCCCGCAGACATAGATTTCATGCGATATCCTACTATTAAACCAACTTTGAAGTGTTTTTTTTTTTGCCATTTGTCTCACCTGCATGCCATGAGCTCTTAGTTCATCTATGTCAAACCTGGACCAGATTCTGTCCAAAGCAAATTCATTACCGCAGGACGTGACATCAGTGGGCCGCCCTCACGGAGTCTTTTAACACGTGCATCAATTGAATTGTAGGCCGTGTTTGAAGAAGATTGGACGAAGATTGAAAGAGCATGACCGCCGAGGCCTGCGCGTGGTTAGGAGCTGTGAAGGAACGGAAATAAGGCAGGCATGGATTCCTTTAAGGCTTCCATCCGCTAAGAGTTTCAGAAATTAAGGGTGAAAAATAAATAAAACCCACTCTTATCCATCTTCACACTTTTTATTGTTTTATTTTTTCTCCCTCCAAGGCCCACTTGATGATGTATATGTGCTTTTATGTAGCAAAACAGTGGAGTTTCTGGCAGGCAGGCTGGGGTGGGGGTGATCAATCAAATTTTTTTTCAGTGAAGGAGTTGTACCCTATCAATGCCTCCCATCCCACATCAGTGCTGCCCTAGATAACCCCTTTACCCGATTTAACTACTTCAACTTTTAAATGACCATTTCTAGCCTTTGTAAATCCGATATATTTAACCAGGCTGATTTCTGCCTTTAAGACTGATATATGTAAATGAGCTCTGATATATGTAAATGAGCTCTGTTCTGATTGACTGCGCTGTATTGTGCTTCATTCTGAAGGCAGTACAGGCTGAAACACTCCTTACAACTTTGTCCTGAATGGGCAGGGCCTAGCTGCTATAGGTGGAAAAGGAGGATTTATGTAATTGCGTTTTTATTTTTTTAAACATCCTGTTCTTGCATTGGGTACGTTTTGAAACTTTAGCCGTGTTTATTATATTAAAGTCTTTCCCGATATAGGAAAGGATGATATAGACCCTTAATGTGTGGCCAGTTAATACAATTCCTCACTTACTCCAGATGTGCTCAACCCGAGCATGTTGGGGGTCTGAAACCTGGAGTCTGAAATGTGCTGCTTTAGTTCTGAATTGGAGTTCTGAGATATGTTGCGGTGGAACAAAACCTCAGAACTCCTAAAATGCAACATTCTAGGAGAAGGAAAAATGTTCTTAACCATCAGCAGTCAGCATGAATGTCTCATTAATAAAACCAGGTTTAACGTGACAGGTTTGCTTTACTACAACATACACCAATCAGCCAAAGCATTAAAACATTTACATTTATGGCGTTTAGCCGACGCTCTTATCCAGAGCGACGTACATCAGTGCTCAAGTGGTCCAGAACTGTATCTTAGACCTGTAAAGATAAACTTAAGTCGACATCCACCATTCAACTAAGATACTGCACGCCTGTACACCTAAACAACACCTGTCAAATGATACGTAAACAACACCTGTCAAAGAAAGTCAGAAGGTAAGACAAAGGAAGGGATGGGGTAAGGGTGTTTTTTGTTTTTTTTTTTTTGAGTAGTAAGCAAGCGAAATGAGAGAGATGAGAGAGATAGTCCTGTCTAATATTGTGCAGGCCCCCCTCATGCCGCCAAATCAGCTCTGACTTGTCGAGGCATGGACTCCACAAGACCTCTGAAGGTGCGCTGTAGTATCTGGCAGCAAGATGTTAACAATAGATTCTGTAATTCATGTAAGCTGTGAGGTGGGGCCTCCATGAATCGGACCAGTTTGCCCAGCACATCCCAAAGATGCTCGACTGAATTGAGATCTGGGGAATTTGAAAGCCAGGTCAACACATTGAATTCTTCGTCATGTTCTTCAATGCTTGCAGTGCATTGCCCTGCCATTAGGGAACACCATCCACATTGTTGGTCTGCAACAATGTTTTGGTGGGTGCTGCTCGTCCATCTTCGTGACATCTGCATGACTGGACCTAAAGTTTCCCAGCAAAACATTCCCCATAGTATCACACTGTCTTCTTCCCATAGTGCAAACTGGTGCCATTTCTTCCCAGTTAAGTGACACACATGCATATGATTTGTGACTCACCAGACCAGGCCATCTTCTTCCATAGTCCAGTTTTGATGATCACCTGTCCAACGTAGGCATTGTAGGCTGCGAACAGTGGTTGGCATGGGCACTCTGACCTGTCTGCATCTATGCACTCAATTACACTGCAAGTTGTGATGCACTGTCATTGCCGGCGTGAACATTTCCAGGAGCTCTTTTGTAGCATTAGACCAGAAAGAGTAGCATCACTCAAAACCACACAAACAAAATGAGCTTCTTTTTTTTTTTTAAACGTTGTCATGAAAGAGAAACATGTCAATTTAAAACCATAAAAATATGAAACCTGACATCTATGCAGGGTAAAGCCACCAGTGTTCTGCGAACTCCTGCTTTAAGAATTACTTCACCGCTGCTTATGAAAATATGTGCCTTGCAGTGCAAATGCAACCCAGAACTAAATATCACTGTCTATCCAGTCATTTTGAAGAATGGCTAGAGCTCCAAAGCTGGTCAGTATCATTCCTGGCTCAGTACCTCCAACAGTTTAACTTCCATGAGTTCAGCTGCCACACACTGCCATCTAATGGAACACTGGAATGATGCTCCACCTTCAGGCATGACTAACAGCTCCATCAGGGACCCCGGTGTGAATTGCAGTGGTTGCTCCTGAACAGGACAAACTTTCTGCTACTTAACCAAAGGTTATGTTGGGGTACATTGTCACATTGTGTCACATCCCCTTTTGGCCTTTTTTGCTCTCGATTTTTCTGCTTTCTTTGTTGGAACGTCACAGTAGTTTATACACTGGATGACCTTCAGCATGTCTGTTTGCCACCAGATGAATGCTTCTGCAACTGAATGTGTCTCTACCAGATCAAATGCCTTTTCATAGCCGACAAAGGCCATGTAGTGGGGGGGAGTTGTCGTTTTCTTGGCGATTCTACTATCTTTCCTTCATAGCGTGAATGTGGTCTATTGTGTGGAAGATGTTGTACCATTAAAAAACAAAAATGTCAAAGGCCAGGAACCTGGCATTGCCTCTGTAAACAGCGGTTCTTTAGCAACAACGAGGGCGAAACGAATCAGAAAGCAAAGGCGCACTCAAACGTAGTGAATAACCCCCCCACCCCACCCCCCCGAGCTGCAAAGACCCAGTCAAACTGCAACAAGAACACCAAACAAATCGGGCTTGGACCGCAGCCCTCCAGAAGGTGAGCCAGCCAGGCTCGAGTTGCCGAATTGGCCTCCTCGGGCTCCAGAAGCTGTAAAGCGAGATATAAAAACTTCAGCTTCAGTTCCGCTCCTGTAAAACACGATGTGGATGATTCATCGCTGGCACGTCGGAGCTGTCTTCGGCCGATCAGCTGCAGCGAGGCCAAGCCTTGCTGTGCCATTAAACCGGGTGGTATAGCAGCAACACTCAACGTAATTGTACAGCCAGAAGTCCAATTTACACATTTTTCCCTTTAACCCAAATATAGTAGATCAGCCAGGACATGGTTGCCGTCTCAGGTTGGCTTCAACAGTATGTTATACATCGAATGCTGTGTTCCCTAACTAAAATTAGCGATAACATTTGTCCCTAAAATATTGCAAATACTGGGCAAAAATCCATGGTAGATCTTTCCAAGGGAAACAGGAATCAACATTAAAGCCATTTTCCTGACATGATGATTTATAGGAGTATGTATAAGTGTACAGAAGATCTTCCTGCTCATTAAACTGTTTCACTGTCTTTTGCTACTTACTACTGTAGAAAATGTAAAAAATAATGGGTTTAGATGGGAAAGATAAATGTACTGAAATATATTTTATGTTTCTGTGGCACGAGAACATTAGGTTACATTTAAACAGTATTTTAGTTATCACTTGCTGATGTGTTTTGTTTTTTAAAAAGTGAAATGAGTAATGAATGAGTATTTAAAGTGAACGAGAATGAATGTGTACATATATGTGTGTTTGTGTGTGTGTGTGTGTGTGTGTGTGTGTGTGTGTGTGCGTGTAAAACGTTCAGAAATATATACACCTATACGTGCATACAAATACAAATGCACAAATAAGTAAATATATTTAATGCATATTAAACATGTTAACATCTAGTAACCGATAGTAAATATACTGACATGTTTTAAGTCATAGTAAGTAAACATATATTTTACTAACAATATATTTCTTAAATATCTCCATCTAAATTGGTTTCAAATATATTTGTTTCATACAGTATATGGAATGATTGAGTAGTGGGTCGTGGCCCTACTAAATGATCCCCCTGACACCAGGCCTGGGCAGCAGTATGTCTCTGTTTGGCAGAGGGGGATGATTTAGGGGGGCACTTTGCACAATTAGCGGTGTATAAACCTGTGTATAAGTCGTTAGCTACATTAGCTTCTCAGCTCTAGTCCACACTTTGGGGATCACATGTCTTGGCTGATCAACAATTGGGAAAAAGTGTGTAATTTGTCTTTTTAGACTAACTGTCAATGTAAGGGTCTCTTTATAGAGGAAAGACAAGCCAAACAGCCATCTACAGCCCCACTGAGCTGCAGCTCAGGACCTGCTATAGAAATGCATATTTTGAGACCAGTGACGATAGGTTTCCTCGTCTCTATCTCTCTGTCTGTCGATGCTGTCAGCGCCTTTTCTCCTCGGCTCATAGGAGGCTGATCAACGCCAAACAAAACCTGCAGTGGAAAATCTGTGACAGTGGGAGAAGGACATCAACCTAGAAAAAAAAAAACAACTGCCACGAATTAGAGCCCTTCACCATGACGTTCCTGGAACCTGGACTCCTTCGCCTCAGCCACGAAACCTCATGAAGAAAACCAGAACGATCCGGCCACCCCGAATGCACAGGGCGGGAATTGCAAGGACAGCGCGGGATTCTGCACCTGCTATGGACGATCCCAAAGCTGACCATCCGCACCTCGTTCAGCAGCACATATTGCTACAGCTCTCGAATAAACTTCGCACCCAAGAACGGGTGTCGAAATGAGATTTTCTCACACAGTCCAGAACCAATTAGAAAACGTGAACGGGCCGAGTACGGGCCCCTGAGGGACTGTTCGCTGGATAACCTCCTTTCAAGCTGTAGCGGAGCGGTCCAGGCTGCTCGGGGTGAAACCTCGGAATGGTGACCAGCCAACCAGAGGCCGGTGTGCCTCCTTTTCATCAGCGTAGATTTATATCACGGCCAATCATCTCGCGGATCTCTGTTTGACATGAGCGGTGCCGTGAATGAGGCAGCCAAAACATATGAACCTCTCAGACTGATGAACACACAGTCAAATCACTAGCACATGGTTGAAAGGAACATACACACACATACATACACGCATACACACACACACACACACACACACACACACACACACACACGTACATGCAAACACAAGCTCTGTAGTCTTCAGAGGACCAACATGCTCCAAACACTTCTGACCTTCTTGGCCTTGAAAAAGGAGAATATAAATAAATCAGGGGTCGGAAACTTGAGAGGGGTTTTGAAAGAGAGAGGGAGCGAGAAAGAAACTACAGTATGCAAATAAAGCAACAAGCCACATGAGGCTGGGGGTTATGATGAATGTGACCGAACACAAAGCTTCTAAAACACAGCAACGAAATGCTATAATATAAAATGTATGCTAATGTACAAGAAGCGATTTCAGAACAGTAGTAGCTTCCTTTGAACATTTATCTATTTTTACACATAACAGTGAGTCATACAGTGTCAGAAACCAAATAAACAAGTCTATTAGAGACTTTTCTACTTGACATGGTTTATAAGCTTCCATGCTGGGCCTAATTTGTGACTGATGAGGTCCTGGAACACCAAGCATTATGGTAGTATCCCTTAAATTAGGCCTATGCTGGGGGCTGAGGTGCCTGGGAGGTCCTGGAAAGGTGCATAGGACACATGGTTTAGCATGAGGCGTAGTAAGGTTGGAAATTACAGTTAAGGATTATGTTAATGAGGTTCTTAAGCACTGAATGTCAATTGGTTTTCCTAAACTAAACGTCTTCTCATGCATAGGTAGTTGACGAAGCGAGCAGTTTAGGTCAGCTTTACTGAGCCCTCTGGTTTACTGACAGTGTTTGTGAAAATACAGAAACTAAACTTTATAATATACTTAACAAAAACAGTTACCTTAAGGTTATAAATATATGCACGTAGATATGAATTCACATAGAAATATACATATAAGTAAATATATTTAACATATTGCAAATATATTGAAATCTATTAAGCCATAGTAAATATACTGACATATATTTTACTGACAATATATTTGTTTGGCCAAAGGGAGAAAACTTTCTTGATCGCATAAATTGCTTTCGTTACGACTGCACAGACACACAGTGTAATAAAATATGAGATTAAGTCAAAATAAAACACTTCAGAAATTACTCTGAAAAATTCAATTCAATTCAATTCAAAGAACTTTATTTGTCCCCGAGGGGCAATTTAAAAGGCACAGTGGAGCAGCGCACACATATAACAGTAGTAACATTTGACACAACAGATGACACACACTAACAGTTTTTTTTTTTTTTAATCTAAGCAGGGAACAAGCAGTGATCAGCAAGGGATGAGAAAGTGACTGGATTGAGATTACATAGCTGTATATATATATATATGTATATTCTGTGTATTGCACTATGAACAATAATAAATAACTTGAAATAACAGAAGCAGTAAGGTGCATGATATGTTGAAAGTGACAAATGAGAAATGAGAGACTCAAATCAAGGAGGTCTGGTTTAGGGAGGGTGGGGGAGGTGGGAATGTGTGAGGTGATAATGGTGGGTTTGGGGGGGTGTGAGGAGTTCAAAAGAAGGACAGCTTTAGGAACAAAGGTGAAAGAGGTTTGCACTAATTATACTAAATATTTAGCAAAATATATTTCAAAAGTATTTTTTTCCCTCACAGGATGATTGGGATGTATGAGCATTATCCTACTAAATGACTCCCTGAAACCAGGCCTGGACAGCAGTTTGTTATACTCAGTCGTGTCTTTTTGAGATCTTCCAACACCTCTGTGCAGTTTGATGCAAGAGGGGGAGATTTAGGTGGGCGCTTTGCTCCAGCGCACAGCTATAAAACACACTTTGGGGGTCACGTGTCATGGCTGATCAGCTTTGGAGAGAAGTGTGTAACTTTCTGTAAAGGCCAACACTGTACAGAGTAAAATCAGGCCAAACAACCATGAACACCCAAACCAAGCGGCACATTTCAAGACCGTTTTTTACATGTCCGTGAGAACCTCAAGTCTCCTTTTTGTCCGATTTTTACCATTGGATTTGAGCAGAATTGCCATTCAACCTCCAGAGGCTTGAAAGATCAACAGTTGAGCGATGTAAGTACATTATTTTTAGCTGTAAATCACATCTTACTAACTTGACAAGAACAGCGCGCAAGTGTGAGCAGGTGTGTGTATGCACATGCAAATTGGCGGTGAGACTGAACTCAGGACAAGCATGTAGTGTGTGTTCTGTCTGTGCTAAGCGACAGTGAGCTCTTTGTGAAGTCTTTATGCCGTGACCCTGAGACTTCAGCCTTAGTTATTCAGAGCGCTCCAACTTTATGTCAGAGATCACATACAGTGTTTATATACATTAACCTCCCTTCACTTTAAATATACAGGTGTATTTACCTGCCCGGTCTGAAGGCCAACACGTTCAGACAAGTGATATCAGAGCGCGCTCTGTAGCAGCGGCAGGCGGATCCTTCAGACCAATGATTTGTGCGTATTTGCTTAAGCTTCATGTTACGGCCGGAAACCGGGCACGTGCTGTCTTTTTCATTAATTTGCTACCAGCCGTGACCTTGTAGCTGAAGGGTCAACGGCGGCCCACCTTTCTCTGCCAGAAATGTGACCTTTCTCACAGCCACGTTTTTACTTGATATGATGTATAGTAGTGCTGCTTTTCTCTGCTATAATATCCCTTTATAATAGGCCTATCATGCAGAAATAATCATAATCATATAATGCAGTAGGAATTATTAGCTACATAAGACAAACATATGGTCAGTCCCATTAAGAGTGGGCTGTCAATCAGGGAATTAACAGGAGATTAATTGAGGATAACTGGGGATAATTATTTAGTGAAAGTCAAAACTTAGTATGCAGTATGAATTATTTGTTACCTTTAATCAAAGGGAAGAATTCATAAAGCTACATAAGACCAACATAAGGCCTGTCCAGTTAAGAGTGGGCTATCGATCAGGGGATTAACTGGGGATTAACTGGGGATTAACTGGGGATAACTGGGGATTAACTGGGGATAATTATTTAGTGAGAGTCAACACTTGCTCTGCAGTATGAATTATTAGTAAGACTTTATCGAAGGGCAGAATTCATAAGGGTTCATAAGACCTACATAAAGCCTGTCCAGTTTAGTGTGGGCTGTCGATCAGGGGATTAACTGGGGATTAACTGGGGATAACTGGGGATAATACTTTAGCCACTGTCAACATTTATTATGCAGTATGAATTACTGGTACCACTTTATCAAAGGACAGAATTCATGTGGCCACGTAAGACCTGTCCAGTTAAGAGTGGGCTATTGATCAGGGGATTAACAGGAAATAACTGGGGTTAATTATTTAGTGACAATCAACACTTATTTTCCAGTATGAATTATTAGCAACACTTAATATAAAGGCATAATTCAAAAGGCAATATAACACCTGCCCAGTTAAAAGTGGGCTATTGATCAATTAATGATTATTTAGTGACAGTCAGCACTTATTGGAAGCACTTTATCAAAGGGAAGAATTCGTGAGGCTACGTTAGACCTACATAAGACTTGTCTAGTTGAGAGTGGGCTATCGATCGGGAGATTAAATGGGGAATAACTGGGCATAACAAAGGATAACTAGGGCTCATTCCTCAGCCACTATCAACAATTAATACGCAGCATGAATGATTGGCAAAACTTTCTCAAAGGGTAGAATTCATAAGGCTACACTGGACATACACAAGACCTTTCCAGTTAATAGTGGGCTATCAATCAGGGGATTAACTGGGGATTATTTCTATCCCCAGGTGTAGATTTCAGTTCCTCACTTTCATACCTACATAACCTACATATTGGTTTTATATTAGCTCCTGAGTCACTCGACACTACTGTGGGGCAGGATTCGTAAAGCTGCATAAGCGATTCATGACCACTGACATAAAATTATCCTAACTTTACTAAACACTCATTCCAACGAGCATCAGGCTGCATTTGTCACACCTGTTGAAGTCACACCTCAGTAAGTGTTACGACAACCAGTGCGTGTCCGTGGTCCTGAGAGGCTTATGTAGCTTTATAAAAGCAGCCCCACAGTAGTGTCACCGAATAATTCAGTAGCTAATATAAAACTAATGTGTTTTTATGGAGATTTGAGAGTGTGGAATTTACACCTGCGCCTGGGGACAGAAGTGTAAGAAGTTAATCCCTGATCGATAGCCCACTCTTAGCTGGACAGTCACCTCATTTGTTTCTCCCGCTGTTGTCTGAGTGCTTGTGGTGGAGGCTTTTTGGAAATGTGTGACTTTATGGTAAAGTGATTAAGAGAGCTGCGAGTGTGAGAGGAGCTGGCTGCCCTTGGCGCTCTCGGGGCGTGATGTAGGGGTATTAGCGCACTGAAAGAGTGATTTACGGAGTCTTCTCGGAGCAGTATATTAAAGCGCGCTCGCCTGCCAATTTGTAGAGTGATGCAGGTGTCGCTGGGAAAGTGTGAGGTGAGCTGGAGAGACTCAATGGCCCCATTATGAACAGAACACGTGCGAGGCAACACACTGAGGACACACATTCACACATACAGTCTAACACCCGGAGACTCGTCTGCATGTCCGTATATTTTTGCTGTCATATGAAAATTTTGTGGGTCATTTTTATACAATTTTATTGCTTTTTACCATTTGAAAAAAAAACAACTGTCCCTTTACATTGCATGAGCATTTTATAATGATCAATAGAATTGGTTCAGAATAACTTGCATTAAAATCATTTCATAACATTGTAGAGGAATTTCAGTCATTTTCCAACATCAAGTCATTCAGAGTGGGTTTGATTTGAAATGGTTCACTGTAGAGACATGTACCAGCTAAAGTTTCGTTACAATGGTGGTGAATGGAACCAGAGGTCTACAGTACAGATAAAGCCATTTTATTTCAAATTGACCAGTGAACCTGCACGAGACTTATGAGTTTGTATGTGTAATGGTGATGGCGATGAAATATAACTTTTCTTTAGGAACTACTTTGCCTCACAACGCCCTGCATGTATCCCTCCACCATGAAGATGGAAAAATTAATTTAGACCAAAACTATTGTTAAACAGTGTCTCGGGTATCAGCATATTCTTAACTATGCAATGTAAAAAGTTTATATGCTGTAGCTTTAAGAGGCAGTAACACTTCAGATGTCTGGTTCCATTCACCACTGCTGTAAAGAATTTCAACTCAACTCAAATTTAACAATTTAATCATGCAGAAACATTGAGAAATTGGTGAAATTCATTTTCTGTTCAGCTGTAAACTTGCTGTTTCGTGGATACAAGGTTTTGTAATGACATCAGTGATGTAACAGAAAAGCAAACTTTCCATGTTGTTTTGCTTAATTCTCACACATTTTGGCGTAAACACAAATCCAAGTGCACAAATTCACATTCTCACACCCTCGAGCGCGAATGAAGAGCCTCCATAAACACACTTCAACTAGTTTGGAGGGCTTCTATTTCGAAATTTTCACACGTCAATCATCCATGCAGATACACGAGGAGGGGGGTGAGTCACAAGCCTGGAGGCATCTAGAGTTCTGCTAATGTTTAGTCAGGTGTTAGGGGCTAGATAGCATCCCGGAGTTCTCTTTGCGTACGGCACTTGAGAACGCTGGCTTCATATTACTCAAGTATTGGCTAAATATTTAGCGTTGCTTTTTGGCCTTGAAGGCAGGCAGGCCTGGGACCTAATAAACATGCGAGGTGTAAGATTGGCTAATAAACTGAAGTAGGACGCTCGTAAAGCACTCTATGCTGGATAAAAAACACCATCTGGGCCTGTGTCTTAGTTATTTCCTGCTTTATACGGTTAGAAAATTACATCTGCAATCCGCGTTAGAGTAAGTTACACCAGTAGAACATCAGAGATTTGCAGCAAGATATCGTTTGCCCGGTGGCCTTGCCAAATATCACCGTATCAAGGCTTTATATAGGAAAAGAACGTGATAGTGGTAAAGGGTATAAAACAGAAGATAAAACCATTCTCCATTATTCAGTAAGAAGTATCCAATATTCAGTAGGAAGTATTCATTATCCATTATGAAGCATCCCCTATCCATTATCCAGTGGGAAGTGTCCATTACCCAGTATGTAGTATCCAATACCCAGTATGAAGTATATATTATCCAGTATCTAGTATCCATTTTCTGGTAACCATTATCCAGTATGAAGTATTCATTATCCAGTATGAAGTATCAAGTATCCAGTATCCAGTATGAAGTATTCATTATCCAAAAAGAAGTCTCCATTATCCAGTATGAAGTATTCATTATCCAGTATGAAGAATTCATTATCCAGTATGAAGTGTTAATTATCCAATATGAAGTATCCATTATCCAGTATGAATTGCATGGAAAGCTTTAAAACAACAGCTCAGCTAAACTGTTTTCAATTAACTCCAAAGAGTCAATCAGTCAGTCAACCAAGACATGTTTTGCTTCCAAAAGTTAAGATAAGACAACTCTTTATTAGGAAAATCTTTCTGCACATATTAAAGAAAGACATCACTGCTTGTTTTCTCACTGTAACATATTATGGGGAAAACAACACATATGGCCTGTACAAAAGTTAAGACATAATACAGTTCATGTTGCATTTCTTTTTGCTAAACGTAATAAATAGAAATTGTGCCATAATTAAATGTGTCCTGTTAGAGCTGTGGTCCTAAAGATCCACCTTCCTGAGAAGTCTAGCTCCAGCCACAATCTACAACACCTGCTCTGGCTTACAAGCTTCTTCAGAAGACCCTGATTGGATGACGTGTTGAGTAAGGGGGCGGGGTCAGCACGTTAAATGCAGGTGCAGAGCCCAACATGGCAGGAAAGGAGATCTATAGGAGGAATGTGTGGGCTGGACACCAATGCGGTAGAGGCTATGTTAAGTTATTTTTTTTACTTAGATAAACAACAATTGTGGCTAGGACCACTTGAACTTTTGCATGGCACCAACTAAACTGGGTGTAAAGGGGAAAGCTAAAAATATGGAAAAAAGAATAGTTTCAAAGTGCTTTCAAAGTGCTCAACACTCAAACCACCCTTTGGATGGTTTCTATTTTTCACTGAGGTGACCCTTGGAAACACGTCCTAAATCAACCTATCCCGAGCCCTGTGGCTGCTCTGAACTCTCCAAACTGTCACTTTAAAGACAGAGATGTGCTTTTCTGGTTCCTTGCCTGTTATAAATCAACCCCAAGACGAAGACACAGGAATTGTGGGACTCAAACTCAGTGCTTGAGAAATGAACAGACAGACAAAGAGATGGTTAGATGGATGGATGGAGGGAGGAAGGGATGGATGGAAGGGACAGTAAACGGATAGACGGACGAGAGCCAGTGGCCTTGTTGGGCCGTGCTAGTATACCATCTTTGTAGCCTCCCACGGTTCCTCGCTGTCACGCCTGCCATCGCGTTCCTCCTGTAATCTGAGCTGAAAAAGGGGATCATATTTATGAGCTGTTTAAAACAGGCAGGCTGAAGCAAGGGAGCTTCATATCAATCACATTTCATTCTCTCTCTCGCTCGGTCGTATGAGAAGTGTACCAAGCAAGGCCATACCACCTTAGATGATTGATGGATGGACCACCCTTCCATTACCAGGGCTGTTTTTCTTCTTTTCTTGGGTCAGTCATGACTACTTTCCATACAGACACTAAGTAGGAAAGAACAGGGTGTGTCTGCATTCTCATTACTATTCAAGGTCATGTGCTTCCTTCGAAGACGTCTCTGGGGAGGCGTGGCCACTTTGTAGTTCGCTCTGGGGTCAAAAGGCAATTGACACAAAAAGTATGTCTAATTCAGTGGTTGTGATGGAAACAAAGTCTTTCAGAGTGACTTTTTTTAGAGCGATATGAAATGGTTCATTGTTTGAGAAGCTTACCAGTTTACAGTGGTGGTGAACGGAACCAGGGGTTACATGCACTTCTCATCCATTTATTAAAATAAATGTTTTGGTCAAAGCCTCATTGCAAAACGATTGCACGACAGTGTCTCAGGCACCATGTGTTATTTGCCACAATTTTGTAAAATAATTTAATGATTTCATTATACATAAATTTTGAAAAATTGGTGGAATTTTGCTTTAAGTCCCAAGTCCCAAAACCATTACATTTCCTTCAGTATCATTTATATTTGAAGAAGAGGCTGTTAAATTGTGATCTTAGCCACACTGCTAGCATAACATGCTACATGCAACCTGCACATTTAATTGACACAATAAGACCAGACGCCTCACAAAAAATCCCAAATAAACCAGCACTTTTAGTCAAGTACGGCAGTCAAGTGGGTTTGGATGCAGTAGGCTGCAATTTGAGAAAGTGGTATGATTTTATATAGTGTTTGTATATCAATAGCCCTAATTTCACATGCAAGTATGTATTTTCTGACTTTATATCATTATAAAATGATCATGAAAACCATAATAAAGTCTTTCTGTATCTTATTTTTGTCCCCTCCCCGGTCCAGGGTGCAGGTCGTTCCTGGGTGCCATATGCAAAAGGGGATTTCTCGGATATTCTCCGTTTTCCACTGTTTTTTCTCCCCTGTTGCAAATCTTCCCCACCCCTGGCAGGCCAGCACCTCCCTTCATTTGAAACTCCCAGGCTGCGTCGCAGTCATCAGGTCTAATCTGTTGTAAGCTTTGGTTAAATCCACGACTCTGTAACGTGAACTGGCAGCCCGTTTGAGGGGCATTAGCTATTAGCGAGTTAGCATGATTACTGAGCTGGGCTTTTGAAGTCCGAGGTCCTTTGATGATGGTCTGTTTGTGTCGATTTGGCCTCACACTAACCAGGCGCCCCTGAGATCCATGAAGAAGTTAATGTCAGAAGATCAGCTCAAATTATAGACAATCATAGCGAACCAACATTCTTGCCATTTTTCAGACTTGGCATCAAGTCCCGTGATTCGTCGTAACACTTTTAACAACCTTGGATGATATAAGACTATAGGCTTTATAGGCTTTATAAAATAACGATGCCCTCCCCAAAATGGGAAATGGGAACCCACAGTGCCTTTAGGGAAAGCCTAATCATTACTGGGATCTAAAAATATACGTCTAATTTTTGCTTCATTTTAATTTAATAGAATTTTTTAAACTTGGCAAGTTGTGCAGTGTTACTCTTGGATCATAACATTTTGTTCACAAACAAAGGGGTAAAATTCAGAAAATTATCCAATCTGATAATCTTTTATAATCTTCATTTTATGATAATTATGGACTGAGACTAAAGGTATAACCTTGTAACTTCTAACTGAAAAAAAAAACTTTGACTGCACATTAATGTTATGAGATTTTAGACCATTCCTATTGTTCCAGTCAATAAATTATGGTGTACATTGCTATCATAACAAGGTTTTGTTATGATAGCAATGATTTATAGTTCAGTAATACAGTATGTAGCGACCAGCTGAGGTGCAGCAGGCACCAGTTCGCCACCATCCTGTAATGCAACTTTTTAATAGAATTTAATAGAAATTGCCAATTTAATGTATCCTTCATGCACACATATTTAAAGGTATAACCTTGTAACTTCTAACTGAAAAAAAAAACTTTGACTGCACATTAATGTTATGAGATTTTAGACCATTCCTATTGTTCCAGTCAATAAATTATGGTGTACATTGCTATCATAACAAGGTTTTGTTATGATAGCAATGATTTATAGTTCAGTAATACAGTATGTAGCGACCAGCTGAGGTGCAGCAGGCACCAGTTCGCCACCATCCTGTAATGCAACTTTTTAATAGAATTTAATAGAAATTGCCAATTTAATGTATCCTTCATGCACACATATTTGTATAATTTTATTTTGTTCAAATTATTTTATTATTACTAATTCTTAAAGACTAAGGCAAAGCTGTTAGAAAGTTTGTTGCGTCACTTCAGTGCCCAGTTATTAAGCTCACAAAAACTATTTCCAATGACCTGAGACACTGCATGGTTCTCCCACATCCATAATTCACAACATTTGTCTCTGAAGCTCTCAGAAATACGACCGCTGTTTTATCAGACAAGGGCCCATCATTTTCTTTTATGGGACGTTTGACCAGAGGCCTTTACATAGCACCACTGACCTACGGCTGGTGCCTGTGTAAATAAAAGATGGCCATGCCCCATGAAACTAAACCGCATGTATTTTTTTACTGCAATCTCTTGTCCGTGCAGACACACCTCCGACATTTCGAGGGCCCAGAAGGTCCCCGAGGGACTGAAGTTTTGGTTTAATTTATGATTTAAAAGAGCAGAGATAATCACAGGGAGGGGTGGCAGGGGGCTCACTTCTTAAATGACCAAAGCACTTTGTGTTTACGGTCTCTTGATCCAAGCCAGAGGAGCAGACTAAACCGTTCTTAATTTGCTCAATGCGGTTTTGGTTAAGGTTCCATACGTGGACCAGAGCAGAGACATGGAGAGAGCAGCAGACCGGGACGGAGATTTTTTTTTTTTTGGGG
>JBBIGA010000132.1:3384212-3399146 GCA_037576975.1 Alestes dentex | reverse complement strand
CACCCATCAGACTCTATAACTCCTCCCTCAGTCACACACCCACCCATCAGACTCTATAACTCCTCCCCTGTCACACAGCCACCTCTTAGGCTCTATAACTCCTCCCACTGTCACCCACCCACCAGTCAGACTCTATAACTCCTCCCCCTGTCACACACCCACCCATCAGACTCTATAACTCCTCCCTGTCACACACCCACCCATCACACTCTATAACTCCTCCCCCTGTCACATATCCGCACAATAATCTGTGCAGTAGCTTGTTGTATATTTTCTTACTGGGTTCAATTACTATCATTATGTGAAGGACTATGTGCATTATTTTTGCAACAGTCTACCATGTGCAATATTGTGCAATGTACTTATCGGGTGTTAAACATAATCATTATGTGCAATATCTCACATGCAGGCGTCTTACCATGTGCAACATCATGTGACGTTTTCTAAACGGGTGCGGAATCATTTTTATTATGTGCAGTATCTTACGTGCAATAGTCTTAATTTGCAATATCACTACTTATGTCAATATTACTTTTTTATTACTGAACATTACTACTGGATTCTCTTCTAAGTGCAATAACGTACTCCAAACTACCATCTGTGTCAGTAGGTTTCACTCAGCTAGTATTTATACCCAGCGTTTATTTAGGCTTTATATTTTATATTGTTCTTGCATCTGTGTCTCTGGGAGTCTGAGCAGTCATTACCTAAGCAACTTCCTCCGGGGTCAATAAAGTGTTCTGATCCTGATTACCAATATGAACCTCAAATTACCACTAAAACCTGGAAACAATACAAATTGTTCCACTTTCACAGGTTGTTAAATGTAGAAGCTCTTTCTCCATTTAAAAGGCTGAACCAATGAACTATGGACAAGAGTTCCAGCTCCTCTGTACCCAGGCACCCAACCTGAAATTTGCTGGCCCTCCTTGTTCACCTATATTTTACAATATCACCTATGTTTTACAATACAGTATTTACAGTATTTTTATTTCTACGTTGTACAGTGTACATTTTATCCTGTACTGTTGGTATAGTATTTTATTCTATTGTTTGTTTTTTTTCGTTCTGTCCACTTTCTGCCGTGATGAAGCAAATTTCCCACTTGCGGGAAAAAGGTTTATCTTATCAACTACTTTCCAAAACCTAAAACACACAAAGATGCAAAGTCATTATGATACAAACTTTACCATCCAGTGATCTGTGAGACTGCTGTTCTTATAACCTGTCTAAACTGTACTGTAACATAACCCATCTTAAAGCTACTTTTAGGTAAAAATTTATTGGCACTTCCCCTGGCCAGTGACACTGGTCTATAGGAGCTGCGGTTGGACTTAAAGGGTTAACTTCAGATCCTGCTTGTTTGTTGCTTCCACCAGCAAAAATAAGTTGTAGGAAACGTATCAAGACTCACTCAACCAAACATTTGCCCTTTTCAAGTAAAGGGTAAACCAAAATGTATCACAGTCCAGTAGCTTCATGCAATTGTGTTGGTGTCCAAGTCGTGGAAGTTGGTGTAAAATGCCAGTCTTCCAGGGTCACTGGGTTTTCCAATGACTCGGACGGTGTGAATGAACTAAAACTTTCTATTCACTCTGCACCGTCCTGCTGTGAAGGGGAATTTTCTCCATGTCTGTGTAATTATACAAATACCCTTCTGAAGAAACCTGCCAAGCCTGAATTGTTCACAGTGGCTGTGCATGGAACCAGACGTCTTAATGTCAAGATATTCAAATCAACTAAGTTACTCAAAGATACCATTACATGTTCCTGAGCAAATTCATTATTCTCTCTGTGATAGGCAGGGTGGTGAATGGAAGCTGAAATGTCATGTGATTGGCGAATATTGTTTTCCCCAGCCTGCTGGTGCAAAGTGATGTAATCAAAAATCAGAGAATATTTTAGAGATGGGACAAAAGTCAAAAGTCAATTGGATTAGTTTCTGGTCTCTTAAATGATGCAGAACAATGAACTACGCTTTATGTGAGAAGGGACTTGAGCTAACGAGTTAAGGGAGGTTGACTTCAAAACACCAACAAGGTCAAGAGATTCCAAACAAGGACGCTGGTCAAAGATCATAAAATATCTTTTAATTCAACACAACCAAAAACCACATGCATCTCCAGCCTGTATCCTGGCCTGGCTTTTGTCTCTTGGGTGTTTTTCTGCTTAATCCGTTCGGCCAGCGCATTCAATCAGGCCTGAAAGGCTTTTCCTTTCGTCTTCAGCAGCAGCAGCAGCAGCAGAGACAGTTGCGTACACAAACACTTGGTAAGGCCTTCATTGGGATTATACAAAGATAAAAACATGGCTTTGGGTAACAGGCTAGTTCAGTGGATCGCTGTCTGTAACCTGGGGAGCTGACTGTGTACTGAATAGTGTTTTCCTTCACTATCAAACCTGATTCTGGAGTATTCCCTTAAATTAGGGCTGCACAACGCCAATGTCCTGTTTAGTGATTATTCCACTCAAACACACTCGAATTGTTGAGTGAATTAGTTGTGGAACTACCAGCCTACTAGGCACCAGCCCTCCAGGACTGGAGTTAAACCATAAGCATAAAGGTAGGTTTTACCAAAAAAAAAAAAAAAAAAAAGAAAAAAGAAAAAAGAATGCAGCACCCCAATCAGGTCCCCAGGATCATTGGTAAAAAAATTAATGGACTCAGCCAAAAGGGGCTCAGGTTATTACTTCATAACACATTTGCTGCACATATGTAAAGCTTTCAGCAATTAATGAGCAACGATGACAACAACAGATGCATACAGAGCCGACATGCACACCACTGTGTGCGCACAGAGCCAAAACGTGTGCTAGCAAGCCGTGTTGTATGTAAACGTGTTTTTAATGTTCAGGAAAGTGCTACATATGTCTGTACAAATGTGTTACTAAGTGCTTGTGAAGGGCACTTTAACAAACGCAAGCCAACATTCTATTGCCTGAAGATAAAGAGTCTTTGCCAGTGGCAGAGTTCAGTAAAGTGCTAGGTGTAACTTGCGCTACACAAAAAATAAAAGATGAGGGAAAAAAAAAAAAAGAAAGTAAAGATATGGCCAACACACTTAGATATGTACTCACTGTAGATAAACCCCATGGTTTCTCTCCTCCGACGATGAGGAACTCTCATATATTATCTATTCTAATGTACTAATTCAGGATCAGTTCTACAGTCATGTTCACTGATGACTACCAAAGTCTGATCCTGGATCAGCACTGTTAGGTTTTAATGATATTGAATCGGGTATGTGTTCTGATCTAGGATCAGCTTTCTGCATTCCCGACTGCTCTTGAACTGGCGGACTGAAATGGGAAATACATTCAGGATCAGTACTATTCTGGGATTCCCACAGGAACCCTCCCAATAGGTAGTGCCTCTAATAGCGAAAGGAGGCTTGGAACGTGTCTTTGCGATGTTTTAGCCGCCGTTTGCCACGTTAGCACTCGTCCCAGAAAAAGACGCCACTGCCTGTAGGTCACCGTCCCATAACCAGAGCACGCGGATGTGATGTCGCCTAGCCGTGCACTTGATTGGAGTCAGCACTGGAAGACCTAAGTGTGAAAGATTACTGGGATTTACCCCTAGAGTGTCAAGTTAAATCAATCAAGTGCACTGGTTAAGGCTCTTCATTCAATTCCACTCAGTTAATTGTTCCTCGCTGTAGTGTTAGCCCTCTTGAAGAACAGCCCTAGTTGTGACCGTACACTATTTTGCGAGAAGGTCCCATCTCAGTGTATTCGTCCTAAAAACGTCAGGAAGGATACACTGAATCAACATGGAATCAACACGCAACCTAGATTCAACCTTCAGTTTATATATACCGTATTGAATATATATATGTATATATATATATATTTATAAAATAATCTTAACGTCAAAGCAAAAAAATATTTCGTCTTATGTACACAGTGATAGATAGTACTGATCAAAGAGGTTAGGTAAGGTGATATTTTAGCTCCTGCTCTCTGGTGTTAAATTGTTTTGTTTGTTATAATACTGGTTTGAGGACAGAGCGTAGTGACCGCCCGTCACGGGTGAGCTCCCTGGTCGTGCACATGCAGGGCAGTGGCACCGCCTCCACTTGCTGCTGGACCTCGTTATACGGGCAGCGCTTCAGGTGGTCCGCCATGCTGGAAATGTCCGCAAATTCCCACCTGGCCACCGGACTGAAGGCTGTACTAAAGCGCCACACCTGTAGGAAAGAAACCGTACTGTTATGACCACTTACTATCAAAAATTCTCCCTAATATCTTATCTTAATAAACTTTATGTGGGGTCTTGCTAAGCATGCAGGTAGTTTTGTGAAAACAACAGGCTATGCTGTCTCATCCCCTCATCACCTGCTGCTATATCATTTTATTGCACTAATTAATAATCTGTTATTTTATTATATCTCTTATAGTTACTTGTTAGTTTTTTGTAACAGTTTATTTATTATTCTGTTTGCATTATTACTATTTTATTTTATTTAACTGTTATAGTTACTTGTTAGATTTTTTTAATAGTTTACTTATTATTCCCTTTGCACTATTACTATTAAAATTTTTTTTTCATTCATATCTTTTTTTTTCCCCACTCCTAACACTCTGTCTTATCTTCATTCCTCTGCAATGAGCATGTTCACGATGAAATAATTTCCCTCGGGATAAATAAAGTTCTTTCTTTTCTTATCTTATCTATGCATTTGATTTACTGATATTTGGGAATAACTCATACGCATACGAGTTACTTAAAAGGACTGTCTGGGAATCAAGTTTATACAGTATTTCCAAAATCAGGTAAATTGTCCATGTTTTGAGCCTTCTTTGCCAATTAGCTTTATGAAAAATGGCCGTCACACATTTCTGTCAAATTGTCCAGTAATCTCAGATAGACTTGCTTATGTGGGTTCTGACACTGCATGACCTACTGTGATAAAGAAAAAAGGAAAAAGTACATCGCACAGCAGTCTGTTCTTCTGTAGTGTCACATAAATGACAACACAGCGCAACTACATTACAGAACCATCAGAACACCAGTGCTAAACTGAGTTTTTGCCAATTGCTTTAAATGTACCCAAAACCTATGATGTTTAGAAAACACAGTGTACCTTATCTTTTATCTGCCAAGTTCGCCTTCCATCTGGGTATTGCCTCTTCTCCCACTGTACCACCACCATGCCCCGGGTCTGCAGCAGACTGGCACACACGTCCCTCATGGTGCGGGAGACCATGGACAGCTGACACAGGCTGAAGCCGTCCAGGAACCGAGCTACATGCTGCAGAATTTCAAAGGGCAATCCACTCAGGCGGTCGCACATGGGCTCCACCACCATGTCTGTAACAGGTTGCACCCCGAATGACCTGAGGTGACGGTCATGAACAACCTTAGACCCCTGCGAGGAGGGGCAGAACCTGCGCTGGGAGTAGGTGCAGCCATAGTAGGCAAGCGGGCAGCGGTGCTCCATCCAGCCGTTCAGGCCAGAGTGGATGTCTCCGTGGACGTTGCGGAAGTGCGAGAGGAACTCTTCCCGGCGGAACAGCTGGCCACACTCAAAAGTGAACATGGAGCCCTCACGCGGGGCCCAGCTAGGTCGGGGAACCAGCTGCTCCAGCGTCAGGTCTAGCCTCAGGGTGCAGAAGGGGCTTGGCTGCGAGAGACGTGGTGCGGCTCGGTCACACGCGGAGGCTGAAGCCACTTCCCCAACCATTGTGCTAGTGGCCAAGATTGCGGCAGGGAAGCTGAATGTCTGGGTGCCAAAATCGACCCGCGAGCCACCAAAAGAATAGACAGTGTCCGATATCCTCCGGGCTCTGGGTGACTCCTCCAAGCAGAAGAGCAGCGCTGCGGCCGTGAAGTCGATCTCTCCAAGACCCAGGGGGTCGTCCCGAGGTTCTTGCTCCAGGTCGGATGTATCTACAGCTTTATCTTCCATTTTGCAACGAGGATGCCTGTGTGGGAAGCTGTCTGTGTGACAACTCCTCCTTCTGTTAAGTGCGAGTGGCATAAAGTTACGCAGCATTTGAAGGTTTTGGAGTTTCCTCTCAAAAGCCCTGTCTTCAAAGTCTAATGCCATGGAAGGTAGTGCAAAGTCTCTGGGAATAACCAGAGCCTGGGCATGGACTGGTGGCTGCAGTAATGGAGCCTGAGACTCTGACGCTTCCTGCACGGCAACAGAGGCTAGGTCGTGTCTCAACTGGGCTCTGTGGGGTATTAATGGACCGACAAACTCCATAGGACCACTGGCCTCTGGGCACTCTTGATTTACATCAGCCATTTCCACATTATGCTCCTGTGATTCAGCTGTAGATGCTACAGAATTGTGACAGTTATTACATAAGCTTCGTTCATCTGAGTCACCTAACCTGAACAAATGCCCTGAGGACTCCTGAGAAAGCTCCTCACTAATACTGCCAAGAAGTGCACGTCCATCATCGATTCCACCAACTGCCCCAAACTCAGCCTCCGCTTCGGATGTAACATCTTTCATTTCCATGTCTGCTGACTCTAAAGTTTCCGGCTGATCGATCTCGCCATTCGTGCTGTTGACTTTGGAGCTACTGGCTGGCTCAGTGCCTTTGACAGCATCTCCTAGCGCACCGAGGGCCGAGGCCAAGCTTCTGCCCAGTTCCATCAAGGTTTGATGTCGCTGAGGCTGCAGCTCCTCATTCAAACCGCTAACCCCATTGGCTATTTTATCACAGTTGGACCCGGCATCTTCTTTCATAACTAATGCTTTATGTAACTCTCCATTTAATTCCGCCTGTGCTGCTGACACACTTGTGGTGGAACACTGTGTGTCTGAGGCATTTAGGTGGATTAGGACATTGAGGGCTGCAGCCAGGCTTTTGGTTGTCTCTACTGTGGTCTGGTAAAGCTCACCATAACGCTCTTCACTCAATCCGTTTATTCCATTGCTGATTTTGTCTTTTGAACAGCCTGGGGCGGATGCCTCGTCTGCATGCCCCTCGGCAGATGGGGTGGCAACTGAAGCGTCTGTCACTAAAAAAGGTTTTTCACCATTCTCCACTGGCTGTGTTTTTCTCCCAGGGCTATTAGTGGGTGCTAAAGAGACGAGTTTGAGCGAGGCCAGCATGGTGCGCTGGTCCTGCAAGGCAAGGGCCATGTCTAGCTGCTCTTCCTCATCCGCATCTCGACTCAACCTTTCGTAGGAGCGGTAATCCTCATCGTTCACAGGCCACCTATTCCATTCCATGGTGCAGCAAACCACTCCCGCAGGACACACCTCAAGGTGCTCGGCCATCTTGCCCCGGGCCAACATGAAGGGACAGCCGATGCTGTGGTTGAGGCACGGGACCCTCTCGAACGGACACAGCAGCCGATGCTCATCCGCCTTACAGCCGTGGAAAACAGCGCCACAGACCAATGGGCAGGTGAGGAGGTCACAGGATGTGCCGGGTTCGGGTTTGACCATACACCTCCGACTCACGCATGAAATACAGTGAACGTGGGGCTCCTCCATTTTCAGAAATGGCCGGGCCAAGGGCTGAAGCAAGCTTCTGGGTCACAATGTCTGGAAAACAACAAAAATGTTTCATCATTACTACCATAAACGAGAAAAGCATAACTTTGCGCCAGTGGATGATTTTATTTGATTACACATGTGTAAACAATATTATTTGCAATGTAATAAAATATTAAAGCAAAATAAAACATATACAGCTAATATAATATAAAATACTAGAATAAGAGAAACAGTTGCCTACTTAAATAACTAATCAAATAAGGAGTTACACTGAAAGTAAGGTTAAACACGTCAGAAAGACAGTAAGTAAAGTCAGCAGACATCTGCCAATTCTAATCAAGGTCAATTACAACTGTGCATCCCAACTTTCTGCAGAATTCTTCTACAGAATCAATAACCAACATCACATATTTTGCTTCGTTAAACACAATATATCTGATGTCACCGATAAATTACTAACAGTATAATAATTCTGTAAACCTCTCTGTGTTAATTCAGAAGATCACAGCTAATGGAATCAGTCACTAAATTCAGGCCTGTTATAAAAGTCTTGAAATGAAGTAAACTGGGGGCATTAAAAAAATACTGGTGAACTCTATGGCTAAAATTAATGTTTTTACTGCTTAAGTCTGGCCCAAAACCTGATTATCATTTGCCCTGTTGGCCTACATATTTCAATCAAGATGCCTTTCAATATATTAAAGGGGCCATATCATCACTTTTCTGAAAATAAAAAGGCTTAAAGTGTGTAAATATCCGTAAACAGTCCATGAATGGAAATTAATATATAAATAAGCCTTAAAGGTGCAGAAACAAAAAGAGCCTGTTTAATCATATGGCTGGAAAATGGTCATGTAAGAATGAATTATGATGAATTCTCTAAACTTTTTCATTCGCAAACCCACCAAACTTAAGGAAAAAATGAAAAAATAAAGAAGGAAAATGTAGCAAACAGACCCTATAAAATGTCCAATCAGTGCCTCTAATGGTTAAAGATTAAAATAATCCGACTTTTGCTGGATTAAATCACGTTGATTGACAGACGGTATATCGTACAGCCCTAATATCAACTAACCCAGCTGCTTAACTCTGCATTACTGGGTTCTGGCCAAGTGATCAAGCCCACAGGTTGTTCAATAAAGTTGGTTTAACTGAATAAATTAGGCATACCAAGGGGAATAAGCTCTGATACTCGGTTTTAACATCAAAATAAGGTCTGGTCAGATGTGATCACATCAAAGTAAGGTCTGAAAAGAGGTGCTAGCACTTTGACAGGGCGGATAAATCATAAGTAAACAGACTAAACTCGAAAACAAGCCCGGGTCTTGTAAGACAAAGTTGTAATAAGAGGTTAGGGAGTGCAGGGACGCTGTGTTTTGAGCTCTAGCCCCAGTAAGAGAGCTGTTTCTGGGTGTAAACACTGTTAGCTTCTCCTGCTGCTAAACTTTCTGGCCGGACCCAAACTCACCCTGGTGCTCTACTTACCGAGGCTCTGCAGCCGGCCACGGCCTCCCAGCTCACCCTTCTCCCCTCGCGTTCAGTCAAAAGGAGTCCTTTCAACAAACTGAACTGTGTTTTTCAACCAAAACATCACTGCTTGTCTCTAACAGCTCCAGAAATGTCCAGCCTGTCCGCAACCTGCCTCCCTCCAGCCGGGACGCCACTCACTGCCATCATCACGCAAGCCTCTGTCGTCATCACGTACACACCATATACACAATGTGGACAAAAGTATCGGGACACCTATTAATCACTGAATTCAGATGGCCCCTTGCTTCCAGCGAAGGTCAGTCTTAATGTTTCAGCATAACAAGACATTGCAAGACTTGCTTCGAACTTTGTGGACACAGTTTGGGGAAGAACTTTTTATACTCCTATATGACTGTGGCCCAGTGCACAAAACGAGCTCCATGAAGAAACAGAATCAGAAAACTTTATTGATCCCAGAGGAAACTGCTTATGTTACGACTGCACTGACACACAGAGACAGGAATGTCATGAAATATAAAGTCTATATAACGTCTATATTAAATATAAGTCAAATAAAAATCTGTAGGTAAAAAAAAGTATGGAAAATACACAAATACTGGGGTATAAATAATGTAGATAGGTAACTTAGTTAAGTGAATTTGTAAAGATACAGTTACTGGTTAGGAGTATATTACTATACATAATAGAGATCAGTAGTATATGAGTGATACTGACATAAGTAGTGATATTCACATGGTAAGATTATTGCACATACGATCATCATCAATATTATTTTTATACTACTGATCTCCACTACATGCAACAGTGTGGGTATTGGTTGGATGAGTTTGGTGTAGAAGAACTTGACTGGCCACACAGAGTCCTGACCTCAACCCCATCCAGTATGGGGTATGAACTGAAACAGAGATTGCGAGCCAGACCTTCTTGTCCAACATCAATGTCTGACCTCCCTGAATTTCCACAGAAACTCCAAACTCTTGTGGAAAGCCTTCCAAGAAGAGTGGAAGCTGTTATAGCTGCAAAGGAAGGACCAAGTCCATATTAAAGTCTATGTGTTTGAGTACGATGTCATTAAAGTCCCTGCTGGTGTAATGTTCCCAATACTTTCGTCCATATAGTGTATTTATTATTATTTTTAAACATGCATTTGTGTACATATGTTCAAATATGCCTCTGTTTAAATATTCGTTGGTAACTTTATAGGCCAATGTCGGGACAAAATTAAGTAAAAAATATCAACATGGGCTTCTTGCATTTTTTTGCATAACAGATTTGAAATACAATTCTATTTAAAATTTATTCTTTACTATTTTATAATAATTATTATTTTGCAAGAGGGTTAATAAGTCATTCAGGGTGGATGATGTGAAACTCTCTTTTACCTTTTGAGTCTTAATTTCTCAGTGTTTCTATGGAGAACTTTCTTTTGGTTCTTGGTTATTCTTAGTGTGCCTTCCCACCAAGCAGGGGTCCCCAAGTCCTGGGGGGCCGTTTAGCAATTTCCCTGCTCAAACACACTGGGTCCAACTCACCTTTTTTCTTTGTCTCGTTTATTAGGGACTTGGATTTGGATTTCTGTGGCTTAGTAGTTAAAAGTCGGTATAAATAAACCGACTTAAACTGAAGACCAGGCTCTGGTACAGCCCTTTCTCTCATCACCATGAAAGTCCATGTGGAGATTTCCTTTCTGTGTTGATATTTGTTCATGTTGCTTTATTTGTCAGCGGCAAAATAGAATAAAATAAAAAAAAAAAAGACGGGCCCCACAGTGGTGCAGTGGGTAGCGCTGTTGCCTCACTCCTCCAGGGTTGGGGGTTTGAATCCGGGTCTTATTCGTGTGTGTGTGTGTGTGTGTGTGTGTGTGGAGTTTCTCCTCGTGGTGCCGTGGGTTTCCTCCAGGGTCTCCGGGTTTCTCCCACAGTCCAAAGACATGCTGTCAGCTGAACTGGGGATTCTAATGTGTGTGTGTGTGTGTGTATGTGTGTGTCCTGTGGTCCTGCCTCGCGCCCGTTGACCCCGGTATAGACTCCGGGTACCCACGACCCTAATAAGGATTAAGCGGTTACAGAAAATGAATGAATAAAAAAAGTATCAATATGAATTAGTATGGGCTTCTTACACTCTTTGCATGACCAATTTAAACGGCAGTTCCATATATTTTTTTAAAATCCTGCTTCATTTATTTTTTGCAAAATTAGAGGGTAATTTGTAAATAAGGATGTAAATAAAGTCATTGAGAAGCTTGGTCACACTAATCCACGTCTGAGGAACTCCCTCACATACAGTTATTACATGAAATACACTGTATGATACTTTAGATATTGTTTAAATCATATATAGGAAAAATATTCACAAAGATTAAAAAAAAAAAAAAAAAGATTTTTAGATTAAATTTAGATTTCTCTACTGCACATAAACCCTCAGAAGACACATGTGGGTTTACTGGCTTGTCTGGATAGTGAACAAAATGGCCATATCTGTGTTTGGGACTCTGTGACGTCTGGTTCCATTCACCACCACTGTAAGTGTCTCTAGAGTTAGTCACTTAATATCAGACCCACTCTGA
Organism: Alestes dentex; assembly: GCA_037576975.1. Classification (NCBI taxonomy): domain Eukaryota; kingdom Metazoa; phylum Chordata; class Actinopteri; order Characiformes; family Alestidae; genus Alestes; species Alestes dentex. The sequence continues at coordinate 3,387,626 of JBBIGA010000132.1, read as the reverse complement.
ATTATTTTATTTACAGCGATTAAATTATAGTGTTTTAAATCCATGGCTGCAATACGATCATGAAACAGAACAACTGACTGGCTCCTTCTAGAGAAAGAAGTAATTTAAGACATTCACATTCTTTTATTCCTTCATTTTTTGCCTTTTTTAACAAAAAAGGACTATTGCAAAGGGCTCATTCACAAAACGAGGCAAGTGGTATAGTACATCAGATAGACAATATAATATATAGTTAAAAATATTGCTTGATAAATAGCATTTTATTTGCTCTATCTAGGTAGTTTACATACATTCATGATTGAAACAATTAATGTTTCCATTACAGAAGATTACTGTTTATGCCCATCTCAGTACTATAACAGTAAATGTATGAAAGTTCATTCGGCTAGCGATCAAAGCACATGTTAACAAAGAGGAATCAAATCAACTGAGATCAACTGAAGAGTTCAAGCATTTAAATCAACAATCTTTGATTTTAGAAACACTCTAATAGTTCTATTTTGGCAGTTAATTTATAGTTATATAAAGAGGATGACACCAATCAAAAACTATCAGCTTACAGGTTAGCATTGGGTTCTGCAACAACAAAGGCCTTCACACAACAAAACTCTGACCTCTAAAACATAAAACAACCATAAAAACAACCGGCCGCTTCTGCATAAATGTAGAGGCGTTATTGGCAATTTTCCTGCAATCCCTGATTCACCGAGTCTTTTATGGACAAAGCAGAAAATCTAGAATCCATTCGTTAGCTAAGTGTTTTCTGTTTTCTCTGTAAGGTGTCTAAATTACACATTTTGTTTCACATTTATTTGAAAAATAACGATGGTAAAAAAAAAAGAAAGGCAGGGCTGTGGCAGCAAAAACCTGTATCACCTTTTATCTGACCATTCTCAAAAGATCTTGGGTCAAAAAATCTCCTCAGATCTTCCCTTCACTACTGCAGATGCTGCAACGGAGCAAACAAACAGGCGAGAACACAAAACAGGAGGCGTTTCCAACAAAGTCCACTCAGCAGCTGGAATGTGAATCACATGCTGGCTCCGGTGGTGAAGCACACCGGGGCGGAATAGGCGCTCTGGCTGAGGGAGTTTTTGGCAGACAGCACCACGCAGTAACGGGTGGCGGGTTCTAGATCAGTGACTTCACACGTTTCGTGGTAAATGGTCAAGACCTCTCTGAGCGGGCGAGACGGCGCGTCCTCCCTCACGATCAGGGTGTAATAACTCGCTCCCTGGACCGGAGCCCACTCCACACGCAGGGTCACCCCAGTCACCCGGACGAGCTTCACTTCAGGCACCAGCAGCCGGTCTGGAACAGTTGGGAACATAGATATTTACATTTTTATTTTCATTTTATATGTACACTACAGGACAGAGGTTTGAGCCCACCCTCAGATAAAAAAACAATACTTTGTCAAAATGTTATTACAAGATAAATTTTGAAACAAAACAAATGCAAATATGGTTTTCAAAGATTTATAATAATGCAGTAACCTCAAACTGCTGGTTCTGAAGAGACACATCAGGTCTGTCTTTAGTGACTGACATTCACTTTGTGTAGATCATGGAAAAAGTATCACTCAGTTCTTCAACATCACACAGTTCCTTCTGGTTTATGTATCAAAAACTGGACACAATTTCATTCTTCAACAGGAAAATGATCCCAAACTTCTTCAAAATTGGGACTAAATTCTCTCCAGTCCAGAGAAGAGCAGGAGGTTTAGAGAGGGATGTCTCGTCCTCCCCAGTCTCCAGATCTTTCTCTCATTGAGCTGCAGGGACCAGCTGGAGACCCACAAGATCCAAATGAGCATCCAGCAAATCAGACAGAACTGTTTGCTGCTTGAAAAGGTGCTGGGAGGGTTTGGGCACAAGTCACATCCAAGACATTGCGCTTCAAAACTAATCCGTTACATTTGCAATGTTTTCTTGTAATTGCATTTTGAAAGAGAAGCATATTGCTTAATATTATCATTTTTTAATCTAAAGAGTTTAAAAATATATATATATATTTGGGGTTTTTTTTGTTTGTTCTACAGTGTCACCTACTTTTGTGGTTGCTTGTTTAAGAAATGTCCAGTAGAGGGAGCCACTGCATTTTTCATATATTTCTTGACGCAGTGATTTATTTTTGAGGCCCAAGAATACTTAAACGATTCTCTTTTCTCGTTTGAAAAACAACCTCCTTCATGAAGACCTGTATTACAGCTCCACACTCTCTATTGTCATATTGGTGTGATGATAGTTATCATTTTGTTTATTATATACATTATGTCCAGGTGCATGTTGGATTACAAGGAGAGCATACACAGATTGACTGACATCACAGACTGTCAAACATCACAGAACTCATACGTTTGGAAATTTTTAGGGCATTACTGGCACTTTTGGTCTGAAACTTCAGCCAAATTAAGTATCTTATTGTGTATCTGGAAAAAATTCTTATGATAATATGATATTAAAGTAAAAGGAAACTAAAGTGGCCCCTTATCGTCTTGTGTGAACACACCACAGCACAGTGTGAACAGTGTGAAATTCTTCCTCTGTATTTAAACCCATTCACCAAGTGAAGCAGCAGGCAGCCAGGAACACAGCGCCCGGGGAGCAGAGTGTGGGGACGGTACCTTACTCAGGGGAACCTCAGTGGTGCCACTAGTAGTGCTGGGATTGGAACCCACAACCTTCTAATTGCAGGGCAACTCCCTAACTCCAAGGCCACCAGCTGCTAGCAGTATCACACACTCCTCTTTCTACATCTGATCTCTGGACAATAAAAGATTTTATTTACAATAAAAGATCTTACCTTTCTCATTTAGTCCAGCCAACATTTCTGCTTCTCTCAAATCTCTCCTACGGCGACCAGTCAGGCCTGTAAAAATCCCCTCATTAGACGAGTGCATCAGTAACGTAGGTTAAAAATAAACCAAATTACAACAAATCTGTACAAGTGTGCAGTTTAATGTGCGGTGTAAAATCTAAAAGTGCATGTGACTACAGTTAGATATTATAATCGAATGAAACTGTAACCCAATTTCAGCACTTATAAGTGTGATTTCATGGAAGACCTGTATTGTTGAGGTTCAGCTCCGGGCAGGGCACTGAGAAAGAGAAAGAAAGACATTTTTGACACCTTATATTTCCACCATTTATTTTACCAGCTGTTAAACCTAAATGTATTCTCTATTCTTATCATCAGTACCAGTTCTATACTAAAGCATACGACAATTTTCCAATTCAAAATACCAATACTGTTTAATCATTTTGGACATGTTTATACTTTTATTCCACAAACTGCAGATTTTTTTTCTTGTTAAACTGGAAAGTTGAGTGAACAACTATAAATGAAAATGTGTGGAATAAAGCCAGTTTCCTTTCTAAGATGAGAGAATCTGTAACAGTGCAGGTCTGACTC